>OLKM01006275.1:5000-14664 GCA_900291075.1 Melanogrammus aeglefinus | reverse complement strand
CAGACATACCCTCCCCCGCGACCCTCCCCCCACGACACTCTCCCCCACGACATACTACCCCATGACACCCCCCAGATATCTCCCCCCTCTCCCCCAGTTATCTCCCCTCTCCCCCAGTTATCCCCCCTTCTCCCCAGATATTTCCCTCCTTATCCCAACTATCTCCCCAAGATGTCTCCCCTCCCCTCTCCCCAGGTACTCACACCTCTGATAACTTCCCCCCTCACCCCAGATATCTTCCCCCCCTCTCCAACAGATATCTCCCCCCTCACCCTAGATATCTCCCCCCTTACCCCAGCTATCTCCCCCAGCTATCTCCCCCAGCTATCTCCCCCAGATATCTCCCCCTCCCCCCTCCCCCTCCCCCCTCCCCTCCCCCCTCCCCCTCCGTGGGGGGATGGAGGGGGGGAGGGGGGATATTACAGACAGAAGGAGGAGAGGCCGAGGGTGTGGGTTTGATTCCCGCAGAACCAGCCATGAAATGTTCTTTGTCCATAACCCTCAACACATAGATTCAGATTCAGTATGTGTTTAATATCTTTATTTATATCAAAGATGGGTTCAATATCTTTATATATTTAAGTAGAGGTTTCATGTCTTAATTTATATAAACTATGGGTTTAATATCTTTATTTATATAAAATATGTTTCATGTCTTTATATATATGCATGTATTCAATATCTTTTTAATGTAAACTACTGCTTTAATATCTTTATTTATATAAAATGTTTCATATCTTTATGTATATAAAGATGGGTTCAACATTTTTATTTATGTAAACTATGGGTTATACATTTATTTAAATAAAGGATCTGTTTCATATCTTTATTCAAATAAAATATTTGTTGAATATCGTTATACAAGATGTTTTTAATGAAATATGCGTTTAAGATCTTTATTTAAATAATATATGTGTTAGAGATCTTTATGTATTTAAGAATGTTTTTTATATCTTTATTTAAATTAAATATGTGTTTAATGTCTTTATTTATATAAAGTATATGTTTAATATCCATTTATATAAAATAGCTGTTGAATATCTGCATTTAATATAAAGTATTTATTTAAAATCTTCATTCATATAAAGTACGAGGGTAATTTCTGGTTTGATGTCAAGTGGGCCTATGGGTTATCATCTTCATGTAGGCCTAATACATAAAGTGTTTATTATCTATATTCAATATAAAGTTTGTGTCTACCATATATAAATTATAGATTTATCATATATTTAGTTAACATAAAGTATGTTTCATATCTTAATATAATATAAAGCAGGTGCTTCATTTCGTTATTTAAATATCCTTTTCACTTGGATTTTCCATCTCTTATTTTTACCAACATAAATTCCCAGTGTGGGCAAACACTAAATAAAAGCCAGTGGCTTGGATGGTGGGGCGCAGTGGACGCACTGGTCGGCCGACATGTTCTTAACTCATCTAAACCTCCGCTCGTTGTCTCGTGCAGCGACGCGCTCACCGGACGGATTCGTTAGAATCGGTCGTTAAACGGGATTTAACGGGATCTTTTACCAATACTGGGTCGGAGTGCAAACACGGTGAGCCGCAAGCGGACCTGTTAGAGGACGCCAGTAGACCACAGGTTGAGTCTACATAATTAGAAGCGCTTTTTAACCTAATTTATCTGAATTAAAGCGCGGATACTCGCGACCCGCCGGGACCGGCGGAGCGTCGACCTGGCCGCGCGCGACCCACCGTGACCGGTGGAGCGTCCACCTGGCCGCGCACGACCCGCCGGTCCAGGCGGGGCGTCCATCTGGACGCGCGCCCTTCCGGTAGCGGCCGACCCCCGGGTTAAGGTTGGCCCTACATGTAGACACAAGCCGATAATAAATCCCCACGTTACTACCGAAGTTATTTCTAGATGATGAAAACAATTGCTGTGCTGTTTTGTAAAAATACAGAATAGAATAATATCTGCAATAATAATTATAATAATAACCAATAATATGAACATGAATAATAGGAATAATTCATTATTCTTTCTACATGCGATCCTATTATTATTAATATTATTATAATCATTACGTTTATTATCCTCAGGGGCAGTAGGCTATAGATTATTATTTTACAACTGATCCCACTGTTATACCAATAAAAACATCCTGCTGGTAATAATTATAACACTGTTAATATGTTTTAAATAAAAGTAGTTATAGTATAATATTAACACTAATGATTACTAATATCAATAAGAACAACAACTGTAAACATAATAGAACAACATAACAATTATGTCTACAATTAGTTACCGATCGTGTAAATATAACATTGATGTTAATAATCATTAATATTGTTGCTTTCTACAACTTCCTGATACGTTCAGCTCCTGAACTAAATCTCTCTCTCTCTGTATACGTAGGCCTATAGGCCTATGTTTTTATATATATTTATATTTAAACGTATAGCCTACCTATAGTTGACAATCGATTTGAATCTGAGACAATCAATAAATCACAAAAGAGACACGAGCTTCTATCTAGATAAATACATGTAGAACACACCTCTAGATCTATAGATCAATGGCCTATAGATCGAACGCCCGTCTCTCTTCCCCGCGTCGTCACGAGACAAAGAAGCGCGGAGCGCGTGAGGCCCGGGGGAGCGAGTCGGTTACCGGGACGCGACCACAGAACCCGCTGGAACCGGTATTCAATCATCACTTCTCAAGTTGTTATGAAGTACTTTGTAATAACTCTGGAGGTGATTTAATAACCACTTGAGGTATTATGAAGGACAAACGAAGCAGAAAACACTGAAGGATTAACATTTGCTTATGAATCATTAGCCTGTGATAGGTAGGCCTACTTTGTTGTCCTGTTATAATAGGAGTATAATGTTTACTGTTAGGACCTCTTTCATATTGGATAATATAATGTTGTAGACCTCATCATTTAAGGCCTATTATTAGTATTAGTATTATCTTTAGTATTAGTTATGAGTATCACAATCATTATATTATATCATTATAATGTTATAGATACTATGAGTAAGATGTTTTAAATGTGATGCTATTAATACTATGATTATACTGTTATAAATACTATGAATATACTGTTTTAAATACTAGGAGCATGATGTTATAAATACGATGAGAATAATGTTATTAAAGGACGTTATTAATACTATGAGTATGATGTTATGAATAGTATTAGTATCATGTCATATATGACTATGATGTTATAAATGATATTAGCATGATGTTGTGCTGTTATAATGAGTATTTTCTAGAACCGTTACAAAAACATTATTTAGTACTGTTTTACAATAGGCTATATGAGTATGATGTAGTTCAAACAGTAAGACATGGTATAGTTCTGTTATAATAACATTAGTATGATGTACTGTTATAATAACACAGTATGATGTTATAATAACATCAGTACTGTTATAATAACACAGTATGATGTACTGTTATAATAACATCAGTACTGTTATAATAACACAGTATGATGTACTGTTATAATAACATAGTATGATGTATGTTATAATAACATCAGTACTGTTATAATAACACAGTATGATGTACTGTTATAGGAGTAGGGTGAGGTACTGATATAATAAAACAGCATGATTATAATAACATTAGTATGATGTCCTGTTATAGGAGTATGTACTGTTAGAGCAACACAGTATGATGTACTGTTATAGGAGTTTGATGTGCTGTTATAATAACACAGTATGATGTACTGTTATAGGAGTAGGGTGAGGTACTGTTATAATAACAGTTGTAAGTGATGATCAGTAGCGGGGCCCCGCTGTGATGACGGTAGGCGTCGCGCGGCCTGAACGCGCTGCATCCAGCGGTTTATTAAGCGCGTTATTCCTCCGCGTCAACAGACGACGCGCCTCGGCGCGCGGCGCTGCTGTCTTTTAATTGGCATATAGGGAGTCTTGTTTATTTGTGTTGTCTTCGGTGTCTTAAATGTGTGTGTTCGTGCTCATGTGGCCCTTGGTGTCCCAACAAGCTCCGTGGTGTTGGGAGGCGCCACCGCACAAAACACACAAACACACGCACACACACAGGCGCGCGCGCACACACACACACAGGCAAGTGAGACGCAGGCGCACACTCCCTGCGCTCGCTTAGGGCGCCATCTAGTGGCGATGGGCGGCGTAGCGGAGAGACGACTGGTGCGTGGCTGCCGTTCGTAGAGCTACAGGGCGGTTCTCTTTGTGTTTGTGCTCTTGTGTATTTTGGTCCCTCTTGTTTACTGGATGAATGGTTCAGGTCCTCGGGTGAAGCATCGCTACAGGTGGAGACGGAGGACAGGTGACGGAGTAGTGGTGACGGAGCAGTGCTGCATAGAGACCAGAGGAGGTGTAGTGCTGAATAGAGACCGTAGAGAGGAGGTGTAGCGTTGAATAGAGACCAGAGGAGATGTAGTGCTGAATAGAGACCTTAGAGATTGGAGAGATAAGTGAAGTGTCTTCTTAATCTCAGGACTCCCATCATGTTGGGTAGTAATGAGAGAGTCTGATCATTATTTTCTGGGACACAGGATCTCGGTGCTCCAAAATATCAAACAGCTAAATAATAACATACCCGATATCAATAACTTCAACGTATTGGATGACTTTGAACCTTTGGCTAGACAGATCTCAACATCCAGGCAACTCCAGAAGGTTCATAGCAGAGATGAAAATAAATGTAAATACACAGAACTCGATAGAGGTTCTTAGAACTCTTATCCAGGGGAGAGCAGCTCTGCTAACGCTAGTGTCAGAGAGCTAAATGTAATCCTTCCCATGATGTGTCAGATAAATCAAGTCACCGCTCGCCACTGTTATGGCACCGCAGTGGTGACCTCAGGACCGCATAGTCGCTAATCAGTTCCCCGCAGAAGACTCAAGACTCACCTGTTCAGAGTTCACCTGGACATAGTGAGTCATAGTGAGTCTGCATAGCCCACCCCCTCCCACCCCTCCTACTTATTGTATGTTGTACGTATAGTATAGTAGATTTTATTTGGACATGGACATGACAATGTCATTGGACGAACCAGATGCATTGTTTACAGTGTATTAGCATAAATGCTAGTTTACAACATGTCCACAGGAGGCTTTTCAAAAACAACAAAAGATACTAAACAAGACAGAAACAAGATCAAATACTGATAAAAAACTGATAGTGAGAATTAAAAAGAGTAAAAATGCAGTATACAGTAGAGTACAGAGCAGCAATATAATGAGTCGAATATATATATAGGCTACGTAGGGAAAAACAAAGGCAGCATGATCAAACAATAAACCAGTTGTAAATTATTTGTGTGAGCGCTGTCGATTTGATTTGAGCCGTTGTTTAAGTTCTCTGTTAAAAGTGTTGCTGTTAGTGTCTAGTTTTAGACTAGCAAGAGGTTCCATAGTTTTGCCCCCTTTGCAGAGAAGACAGACTGACCAAAAGATGTCCTGTACATGGGAACAAGACGATCACCATTGATGGAGGCTCGTGTATTTGCCCGACGAGAGCTCTGACGTCTGATGGCCAATTCAGACAACAGTGGTGACACATGGTTATTTACACCCTTGAAAAACAATTGAAGATTACTAAAATTAATAAAGTTATCAAAGGTGAAAAGGTTGTGTTTTTTTAGAATGTCGCAGTGATGCCATCTCATGGGTTTCCGGTCCATGACTTTTATTGTCTGTTTGTATATGGAAAAGATAGGTTTTAATGCAGTAGAAGAAGCTTGTGACCATGATGTGATGCAGTATGACAAATGAGAAAAAATCATAGCGAGCATAAATAATTTGGCCGTTTGACATGACAAGTCCCTTCTTATGAAACGGAAACAGTTTAGATTTAGTTTTACCTTCTTTGCAACATACTTAATCTGCGTAACAAATTTTAAATTCTGGTCCAGGATGATGCCCAGATATTTTACTTCATTTACTGATTCAATTAATTCATTTTTGATCCGTACCTTGAAAACATCGGTGATAGGCCTATTACGGATGGAGAAGCACATAGAGACGGTTTTCTTCACATTAATGGTCAACTGAGACAGCTCAAGCCATTTTGAAATGCTGAGTAATGCTTGTGTCAGGTGCTCACCTGCTAAGCTGGGTGTTTTACTGGCACGTGGATAACAGTTTCATCAGCATACAATTGACAGTTGGACCCCGGACAGCAGTTTGGTAGGTCATAGAAAACAACAGTGGACCAAGTACAGACCCTTGCGGTACACCCATGCTGTTGGCACGCAGGTGGGACCTGACCCCATTGACGCTGACACATTGCTCTCTCCCCTCCAGGTAAGATGCAAACCACTGCAGAGCTTCTGATGACATTTTGAACGATTTTAACTTGTTCATTAGAGTACTGTGGTTTACCGTGTCAAAGGCCTTTTTTAGGTCTAGGAACACTGCCCTAACAACATTTCCTTTATCCATTGAAGCTTTTATGTTTTCAAGCAAATAACAATTAGCTGTTTCAGTTGAGTATTTCTGTCCTGGCACTTAATGTACAAACTTATTGTATGTCTTATTGTGTGTTAGTTATAGGACTATATATTTGTAGCTGTGTAGCATCTTATCCTTGCTATCTTTGCTGTATACGGGGAATTGGTTAGCCTAGTGCTAGTTAATGCTTGGCACTTGGTTTTATGAACATCCTTACTGTACCCATAGAGATATATTGTTAGTTCACTTTCTTATGACAAATGTACTTATTGTAAGTCGCTTTGGGGCTTGGGGGAGATTTATTTGGGGGAGTCGTAACTGATCCTGCCCTCGAACATCTCAACGATAATGTACAATAGATCAGTTCAACCATCATCGCTTTTAATTACTTTGGTCAGCTCAAGAAGGGGAGGGGGCCTCCTTCCCATTTTGAGGGGTTGTGTGTGCGTGTGTCTGTGGGTGCACAGTGCACACGTGTGCCTGTGTGTGTGTGGCCGGGGGGGGGGGGGGATGGGTTGGGGGTCTTCACACACATTGAAGGCAGGCCCTAGAGAACAGAATTGTTTCTATTAACACCTCACCTTGTCCTTAACAACCTTTACTGTCACCTTAATGATCATAAATGACCTTTACCATTACCTCAATGAGGTCATCAGGAGTAGCCTCCTCTCCTCGCCGCATCTCCTCCTCCTCCTCCTATTGCTGCTCCTCTACTAATCAATCTCTTCTTATGTTCTTCATCTCTTCATCCTGTCTGCCTCCCCTCCCTTCCTCTTCCTCCTCCTCTTCTCCACCTCCTCCATCTCCTCTCCACCTCCTCCATCTCCTCCTCTCCCTTCCTCCTCCTCCATCTCCTCT
The DNA here is from genome assembly GCA_900291075.1 of Melanogrammus aeglefinus. NCBI lineage: Eukaryota > Metazoa > Chordata > Actinopteri > Gadiformes > Gadidae > Melanogrammus > Melanogrammus aeglefinus. The sequence continues at coordinate 7,386 of OLKM01006275.1, read as the reverse complement.
CCACCTCCTCCTCCATCTCCTCTCCACCTCCACCTCCATCTCCTCTCCACCTCCTCCTCCTCATTCTGCGAGGAGATCCATGTTAACCTTCTGGTGGACTCATGTCAGCTTGACTCCCCCCTATATCTTCTTTGTGGGTGGAGGCCAGGTGAGTGGGTGGAGGCCAGGTGGGTGGAGGCAAGGTGGGTGGAGGCCAGGTGGGTGGAGGCCAGGTGAGTGGGTGGAGGCCAGGTGGGTGGAGGCCAGGTGAGTGGGTGGAGGCCAGGTGGGTGGAGGTCAGGTGAGTGGGTGGAGGTCAGGTTGGTGGAGGCCAGGTGGGTGGAGGCCAGGTGAGTCGGGGAGACTGAGAACAAGCAGACTGTGGGGAAGGTGGAGATGTGTTTCTCCTCTCCCTACCTGCTCCTTAATGACCTGTCTCTGTACTGTCTAACCCCTACCTGCTCCTTAATGACCTGTCTCTGTACTGTCTAACCCCTACCTGCTCCTTAATGACCTGTCTCTGCACTGTCTAACCCCTACCTGCTCCTTAATGACCTGTCTCTATACTGTCTAACCCCTACCTGCTCCTTAATGACCTGTCTCTATACTGTCTAACCCCTACCTGCTCCTTAACGACCTGTCTCTGTACTGTCTAACCCCTACCTACTCCTTAATGACCTGTCTCTGTACTGTCCAACCCCTACCTGCTCCTTAATTTTTTTTTTTGTATTTGTATTTGTATCTACTGTCTTACTCTGACCTTAATTGTAAATAGAACTAAAGTACATTTACACCATTATAGATTTTAAAAAAAATCTTTATTTAAACACCAGAAAAAAAAAACTTATTTTAGCTTCCTGCTGAAAACACACAGAGCACAGAAGTCACATGACAGCAAGCAAACAAGCTCCATACAGTAAATCCTGCTAGCAGTTAGCTTCCCACAGTTAGCCCACATACCAATGCTTGCTCCCAATAGCCGGCCCAGTAAGCAACGTTTGCTCCCCAGTGCTAGTTCTGTTAGCTTCCAACAGCTATCACATTTAGCTCCTAGATAGATAGCACGGTTAGCTAGCGAAAGCCGACCGAAATAGACTGAAGAGCCTTACAATTAGCATGGTTAGCTGACCCACAGATAGCACCATTAGTTTCCCAAAGCTAGCACAATAAGCTTCCCAGTTAGCTCCCCGCAGTTGGTTTGCTCCCCACAGTTAGCGCTGTTAGTTCCCGACAGCTAGCACTGTTAGCTCCCCAAACATAACCTTGATACATACATTTTACAGTCATGCTAAAGAGCACTTGGGCATTTGATAGAAACAATGGCGATGAAGATTCAAGCTGTAGCTTCTTTAAGTCAAAATACAATGCCATCATCATACTATTTAAAATAGAATAATAACCGATTTTCAAGAATATAATATACCTGGCTGTTGACTATATATCATGAACACTTGATATAGCTATAAGCTAAGCTATATGGATACTGTAGTAATACTTTATTTAGGGGAAAACTGTACATATATGTATGAATGTTGGTTGGATAATCTTTGAGTGACACATGATCCTGAATAACGGGTTATATGTGGAGGTATTAAAACATGTTCATTAAGAAGTTGTCAGGCGCTCAGCCCTCCCTCCCTGCCTCGCTTCAGAGACTAAGCTTGATTTGACAGTTGGCAGTTCTTTTATGGTAAAAATACTCCTTTAAATACAAGGAAATATGTAAAAATATATATTTAAAGAACACTTGAATGTGACACCGATACAATGAGATCTGGCATATTTTCTCTAATAAATTCCTCACTGTAAAATTGAAATACGCCTCATCTTGCCAAGTTTCTATTCCTCCGTAAATATCAGCAGTTTAGCACAATGTTTGTAAACATGCGTGACACAACGTTCTGGCTTCTGCTGTTTTTAATAAGAGATATCATAAATAAGATCATTCTGAGGGGAATACTTAATTATGAACACCAACATGAACCTCGAAACCCAAGGAGAAATCCTTCTCCTGCTGTCCCTGATAGGCCAATCTAAGGGTTCACAACTATCCCTTAGAGTTACAAACCCGTAATGAGAAGTTTAAGAGTTTAAACTATCCCTTAGAGTTACAAACCCGTGATGGGGAGTTTAAGGGTTTAAACTTTCCCTTAGGGAGGTTTTATGGTTCAACACCAACATTCAAAGGTAGAATTGGTTTATGGTTTGACACAAACCCTTATAAACCCTTAAATAGGTTTGTGAACCATTGTAAAAACATCTTTATCTTTGTCTTTTATTAGAAGGCATATTTATCTTGTAAAGACTGCATTTTTTAACACCTTGGAATGAATTCCACAAACATAACTCTAGTGTTTACGTATATTGACCACTAAATATAGATCTCGCAAATACACTGAGGACATCT
>OLKM01006274.1:0-14667 GCA_900291075.1 Melanogrammus aeglefinus | reverse complement strand
GAATAAACACCATGTGTTACTCCTCCAACCAGCCACGGAGCGCCCGTCCCCCAGAGAGACGCCAACCGCCGGCGCCCTCCGCCACCTCGCTGCGCGGACACCGGGGTCACACGGCTTCGGACCAAATCAAGCCGAGTTTTTCTAATCAGAGACTAGATTTATACTCAGGCCCCATCATAAATATAATAAGGCGCATATGGGATGTCATGGTGTGCAATTGACATCGCTTTCCGTTACGATTCAACATTCTAGCATATTAATCTGATACATAGTAGACAGATAATCTGAATATATATTTTTTACATGTTGATTGGACTTGAATGCGTTTGAATTTCACAAACAATGCCCAGCAAGATTGTTCTTTGAGAGGGCAATTGCATTTGAAAAAGACAGAAAAACATACTCGACTACACATCACACTGACAAACTGGTGAAAACACACCGGTAAGAACAGGCAGCTGACGCCTAAGTGCCAGACGATAGTGAACGTTAGTGAGGTCCCCCTTTCACTTGCCACGCGTCTTTCGACGTGTCTAGAATACGAGCGCCAATAATACCACTTCAACTCCATTTATTATGTATTTAAGACGGAGAAACAGAGTTTTATCTCCTTGGTCGGATATCATGTCATGACGTGGGATGTCTACGAGAAACCGTTCTGTTCCGTCGTGTTCAAATACCGTTAAGCAGACCATTATTCTTTGATTAAGATTGGCAGTGTATTAAACACCCGATGGAGAGTGACAAGGCTACAACTTCAACAATCTCCTGGTTTATATTCGAACTCGCGCTGTGGCCAGTCAAATTCATCCCTGAACCCGGGACCCAGCAGAGACCCATCAAACGGTTTGACGCGCAGTGAAGAGCCAGACTACGCAACAGTAGTTCATGAGACTCTTTGTATTCCTTAATTTCATCAATCTTCGAATAGCTGACCCAAGATCACCATGAATCTGTCAAAGGCAATCGTTGGTTTTTGATGCGCAATACACTCATAAAATAACGCAGCCCGGCTAAATGTCAGTATCCACAGCATATAGGCGCCGTTGATTCTCTGTCCAACATTCCCTTCATTTTAATGGGTAAAGCTTGGGTTTTTGCCACGCAACCAAAAAAGTAACGGCTTTTGAGAATGATAGGTGAATGAATTATACGAAGAAGCCTTTTCTCCATCTGCCTTCTGGTCGTTCTTTGTTGTTAATGTGGCAGCGTAATTTTATAAAAGAGCCATGTTTAATTCAGTAACATCAAAACACATCACCATGCTCTATGACTCATGTCTAGCAATGAAATGGTTATTTTGTGCTAGACTCACGTGCAACATTTACAAAACGGCTGGAGAAGATGTTTACCAGAAAGTTGTTCAGTGCTGCCCACCAAGCCAATAAGTTTTGTTACAAGTTTGGATCCTCTAAAAGAACTGTGGCTTGTGGGAGGGGCAAAGTCCAAGAACGCTATGCTCCATCCACGTTTGTCTTTTAAAGTTTTGAGATTGATGACTGTCCTATCTCCTCTTCACCCTATATTCTCTCTTTGGCAAATGCGTCTCTGGTTTGATTCCCCCTCGGCGTCTATATGGGCTTACACTCGTCCGCACTCTGACTGTGGCATGCCCGGCGACGCCCGGTAATACAATGCCGCGGTCCAACTTGTCTCAGGCCGTGACAGTTGATATAGGTATGGATGGCCTTGTTGTCGAGGCCCACACAACGGCTGAATCTTCCTGGGCTTCTTCAAAGTCCCGGCCAGAAGTTGACATTGACCCAAAGCAATCCTACAGGAGTACTTTCAAGCTAAACCCTGATCTAGAGAGGCCAACTAATAAAAAAAGAAATGAAAAGAATGTCACTGATGGCATCCGTTAAGACTACCAGGTTATCCAGGGCTTGTAAATTGTGGTAGCTCCTGCTAGCAGAATAGGTGCTATTTCACCATTCATGTTTCTGGCCACGCGCACAAATGCGACAAAACTGCCACCAGCCGTGTCAACCGATGCTTCGACAATTGCAATCAGTTGTCTCTTTGGCCCCTCAAATCTAGTCAACAGGTGGATGAACAACAGCTCACGAGGCTCGATGAATAACACAGGCAAAAGGTCAGAACAACACCAGCAACTGACAGCGAATATATGGCGGCTCCAGCCAGGAATAAAAACGTGTTTACGCTTTTTTTTGGAAAAAAAGGAAAAACGGGGCGTTGAATACACAGCAAAAGGTCAGAACAAAACAGCACTTGAAACGAATAATGGCCACCAGCCAGAATTCTTTGGAGACGGGGCTGAAAAACACGAAGGTTTGTGTCAAAAAGTCAAACAGCAGCCTGTGCCTCTTTTACTCATCATTACATCTGAAGTTCTGTTGAATAACCGACGATGAGCACTCAGAGAGTAAAAGACTTTGTCCCTCCTCATTCCACCCTGTTCGTTCCAAATTACCACACCCCTCTCCTCCTCAGACATCTCAAACACTGTCTCTGCGCCCCGTTCCTCCGGCACATGAAGCAAGAAATCAGTGAAGAATCACACAATCATTATTAAAGTAGAGGTAAGCAGCAAAACCACTCCAAACATCTTTATATGATTGTCCCTCTGGTCTCCATTTTCCCTAGGTGAAAATGTACAGACACTACATTTATTTAAATAATATATTGTATTGCTCTTATCCCCTTCCCTCTTCTGTGACGCTCGTCGGCTAGCCGATTTCCCTCTTCCTTTTCTACTCCACTTCTCCACTCTCTCTCTCTTGCCCCCCAGTCCTCCACTGCACAACACACACTTCAGCGTCGTACAGAGCTGTTGTCCCCCCCCATCTGTTGGACTCAAAACCACCTCAACCTCTCCTAGCACCAAAGGACCCAACCCAAAACCGATCATAACATTCAAAACTACCTCACCCTCTCGGGTAGCACCCAAAGGATACCCCGGAAACTACCAAGGAATTCAAACCGTGCTCAGCTCATCTCACCCTCGGTAGCACCCCCAAAGGAAATCCCCCGACACGCATCCACCACAACCATCACCCCCGGACGCGCGTGCAGGGATTCAAACCATCAGGGATTAATAACGAGAGACCCGGAGGAACAAGGTCAAAGTCTGGCGCTAGAACACAGAGCAACTCCAACTTCACTTGGCCTCATCCCCTCCGGCGCAGTTGGCAATACTTAGGAGATAGTAGAGGCGGGCGCAGGCGGAAAGCTCCCCCGCCGGCCCGCAAAGCTTTACTTTTGATGTTAATTCCTTGAAAGCTGTTTCTTTAGCTGGGGATTAGCGCATGGAGAGCCAGGCTTACCATGCTGTGGCTAATAAAGATGAAACCTCCAACACAGGTACTCCCAACATACACACGCCGGAGAACAGCCGCCCATAAGTTCCCCCGCCTTAATTATAAGGAGCTTCACTTCGCTTCAGTGGCTGGAAGAATGGGATGGCATTTGTAGTCTATGGGAAAAAAAAATCCCGGGTATTATAAGCGCCGGAAAGCCGCTATTCTTCAGACGCAGGTCTAAAGGTGAAGTGAATGAGAACATGGGAGAGCGTCCACTACTCCACTCTATAGAGCTATCCGAGAGGCCTACACATTTATTCAGCAGTAAGTAGTGAGACTGCCGTTCTCTTGCCGGGGCCTCCTCGCACCTCCTGCCAAGACGGAGAATTACCATTATGAAGCGCTCCCATTACGGCTGCTGATGGTCTCTGTGTCCACCGCGCTCTGGAGGAAGCCGGCCGATAATGACTCGATGGCAGCGCTCAGAGTAAAACTGACATCAGTGCTCGGCCGCTTTGCCAAAAGAAGCCAGAAAGGTTATCAAGACGTTTCACAGGAAAAAAAAAACTATTGTAAGAAGACGAGCTGCGCTGAATTCTCTATTTTCTTGCCCAATCAATCCAGTGACATTCCCAATCCACATTCCAACGAGCCACTGATGTTCGCTCTCAGGTGTGTGTGCGAGCGTACCTTTGCTGTGGTGGATCTCTATTGTTGTCCAATACAATGTGGACAAATAAGTCTTATTTTTTGCTGGTATTCTGCTCATGAGTGATTTGGGCCCTCAAGTTCATTGTGAACATATGGGAGGACCCCTTCCTCATGCAGACACACAGTCGGGCCCTTGATTCCTTCACAGACGGTTGAATTCAAAGATCAGTATGAATTCATTAGACCAAAGTGAGAAGACAGAGCTCGACAGTGTTTGAATGTGCTCCTGGGTAACAATGACCGTCATCATCGCCACAGAGGAACCCCATCTGCTGTCACGAGCCGGATTATACTCCCAAACAGAAGCGATGCATCGCAGGTGTTTCACCGCCTCGTCCAAGGCGAAGGCCTTGTGCTCGCGATTAATCTGACATCCCGACAGCGTCAATAAGCCTCATTCATCAACCAAATATAGCGAGTTTAAGCATAGATGCCTCCCCCTCCATCTCCCTTATGGAGGGACAACGGCATCCAGCAGCTAGCCTGACCACACCAAGGACCAGAGGATGCATCACCAACACTCAAGGGGCACTGAGGCCACCTCCAGGGGAGTTTTCCTTATCAGAAGTTTCGAGTGCGTCAACATGTTCTCTTTGTGTGAAGGTGTGTAGCTGAGCCTTCTAGGGCCCGTCGCAGACTATTTAGTTAATTTCCAGAAGGCCTCGCTGGAATCTGTGAAGTAACGAGAACGGCGATCGCAATGACATGCAAAGTGAAAGAAGCCCTGGAGGAAGTACAGCTAGTTATATGAGTTATACTTCTAAATGAGTGATACAACGTATTCATGTATTACACTAATAGGAATTGGGTATTAATGCCTATGCTAAATAAAGGGCTAAATGAATAATCACTACAACACTGGGGAGACTCCACTCCATATGTAAATAATATGTACATCTAAATGAATAACCGTTCTGCCTCAGAATGAATCTTAAATCCATACGTTGGCGCCAGTATTTGCCGCTTTCACGGTCAGTTATGTAGAACCAAACGCATAAAACAATCATTATCTTTTTCTATTATTATTGTTTTATGCAATTATTTCTGTTGTCAAATATCTCAAAGCAAACCCCACTGCTGCGCTAGTGAACTGATAAGCTGATACTTCATTAGCACATCATTAAAACAGAATCTATAGCCGCCCGGTCAGACAGAACACAAAAGGCTGCGCAGTCGGAGCCTTTCAACAGCGTTTCAGGCCCCCGGAGGGCCCTAATCTCTGGTCCCCACACCGCAAGTATAGGGGCCCCAACAACCACAACAACAGTGTGTGTTCCTACGTTTGTGTGTGTATGTGTTGGTGTGTGTGCATGTGTGCGTGTATCATTGTGTGCGTGCGTGCGTGTGTGTGTGTCTGTCAGGGCATGTGTCAGTGTGTGTGTCTGTGTCAGTGCATGTGTGCGTGCGTCATTGGGTGTGTGCGTGCGTGCGGCTCTCACGATCACCCTCAGCCGTTTGCGTCCTATGAAGGCGGTCTTCAACAAGGTACAGCTGATGATAGATACCACCCTGACCCAGTTCGCTCCGATGGGAGCCACATTAACACAGCGGAGGCACGCTTGTCAAGTTGAATGGAGCCATTTCACCAGGCAGGAATACATAATTATGTTAAAGCCAGTGGGGTCTGTAGCCGGATGATAAATCCTATCTCTGCCATCTATAATGATATGCAATGGCTGGAAAACAGGCTTGGCCTGTTTTAGATAGGGCTTTGCATATTTTGTTTTTTGGGGACGAGAATAGCTTAATACTTTGGCAAAATGCGGTTAAATTGAAATATGAATGTTTTATTGTGATCTATGCCGACGTAATCTGGGACGATTTCCCCCGTTTTCAAGGCGCACAAGTGTTGTGTTAAATCGCAGTCCCAGTCACACGTCGTCCATCTCAACACGGCTCGCCAATCTAACGGCAATCAATTGGGAGGGAGAGTGCGTCCACGGCAGCCAGGTGCCGGCCTGCCACATCAAAGAATGACTGGGAGAGAAAATCCATTAAAAAAAGAGGCGTGACTTCGGAACGCCGAGGAAACATGGTTCTGTCTGCGTCATGAGGTATGGGACCCCACGGTCGCTAGGACGCTGGTTCAACTTTGGAGTGTCTTTAACGAATATCTGAGGAATTATCTTTTTAGATGTGCAATTACTGTCCGTCAATATGGTTGGATTAGCGTTGGCATCTATCTCCAAGAGTAGATGAGTAGATCAGAGTTTTAGATTACGTCATCCCCTGTTTGTTGTATGTCAACTGGCTGTATTCTAACATTTTCACCCCAAAGAATATTCACAAAGGAAAAATAATAACAAATGGAATCACCCATATTCATTTCTTGAAAGCAAGACTTCTAACAACGCGATCAGTGCTGCAACAAACATAATTCTTGGCCCCAGCCATTAAGAAGAGAAACGTAATCGGTTCAGCGCACTCCCTGAAACATTCCCAACGAGCAGCCGGCTGCTGATGGATCTCACGTGACGCTCCCTAACAACACTGCTTTTCCGACTCCAATTTGCTTGAAGAACAATAAAATCTGTTGCTGTGGGTTGCATCACATGACTGTTTAGAGAATTATCTAGAAACGACGAAGCACAACAAGCCGGCGTTGCATTAGGATGTCATCAGAGGCAGAGGGGAGCTGGGGGAGATCTGCCGTGGTCCGGGGTTAGGCGGTCTAGCAACGACAGTTGGAGATTCGGTAGGAGTCACTTTGGGATCAGAGCTGGACGGTGAACCGCCTTTGGGAGGGACCTGTAGGGGGCGCTGTTAGGCTGTAGAGAGCAGCTTGTCTCGGTATGAAGTGCAACCCAAGAACAATGTTCAGGTATACGCCCACAAAGGCCAGGATTGAATGGAAACCACTTAATCCATCACAGGGCAAACTAAACCAGCAGAATGTCCCGCTGTGCCAATCACCACCCCCCCACCTAAGCTCTGTTGAGAGCTTAGTTTAGGTTGACCGGCTGCACCATCCCTCATTTAGGGAAGCCTTAAAGTATTCTTAACGTACTTCTCCTTAGCTCAACCAATCAGTTGGTCCCATCATTACAACGCTGCTGTATTGTGTTTACATTATACCTTTACATTACATAATTCACCAATAAACATCCAGAAGCATAGAAACAGGATCCCTGCCAGAGCCCCCCCTCCATGCTGCTCCACTTGGTACGGCCCGATGAGGTCGAACCATATACTCCTTACATTACATAATTCACCAATAAACATCCAGACGCATAGAAACAGGATCCCTGCCAGAGCCCCCCCTCCATGCTGCTCCACTTGGTACGGCCCGATGAGGTCGAACCAGGCACACCTGTGTGGTTAACCAGTGAGTGAACCAGTGAGCTCAACCGTTAACCAGTGAGTGAACCACGGAGACCTTGTGCTCATAACCCCACTCCAGTGTGTAGATAATTTAGAAAACTGGAGCGCGAAGCGTTTGATGCTGACGGACGCTCTGAAAGACTACTCCCCCATCGCACCCCTCCACGTCCGTTGACCGCGGTAGCAGTGGGCATGCACTCAGGTTGGGGTAGTGTGATGTAGACGCTGCTGTAAGCCTCCTACTACAAAGCGCTAATTCAGAGAGAGACGTGGCTTAACCCCGTCGTCGCGCCGCCGGAACCCCGAGCTCTGGGTGGTTCTTTGAGAGCGGCTGAACAGCGACAGAATACATTAGGCGGCGGCGGCGGCGGCGGCGGGCGGCGGCGGCGGCGGCGGCGGCGGCCCCATTCAAAGGGAACGTCCTCGTTATCCGGGCTCGGCTGCTTCTGAACCTGGCTCAGTAAAAACACTCGTGGAAGATGGTCATTATGGTGAGAAAGCCTCTGCGGTTTAAGCACAGCGAACAGTGTGGGGCTCCGGTACCAACGCGCCTCTACGGCCGTGGAACAATCAGAGGAACAACAGCAGAACATCAAAATGGAGAACGCACAACGTTCTACAGGGGCATGGTGTCACTCGGGGGGGAAATAGTACAATGTAATGCAAGTCCAATCATTTGTGGCCAACTTGTTAATAGGCAGAGAATAATTGGTTGTGAGTGAGAACAAATTGAGCCACAGGGGACAATGACTCATATAATAGAAAATGCTTTTCATTTAAAAAAAAAAAAAAAGCACTTAAGTTCACAGTAGATTAGGACCCCTAACCTCAAAGACAATGACAGCGATTGAAATTGGAGTGTTTTCTTCGCTCCCATAAATTGAATTCTTATAATAAGGCGCGTTTCAACGTTGATAACATAATGCTGGATGCTGAACAAGTCCCCCCCCCCCACCCCCAAACCCACGGTCTCCCCGGAGGTGGGGGAGATGGGTCTTCTCAGGTCCCCGTGTGCTGGGTCTGGACTCAAAGAGGGCAGAGGAAACCTCCCTTCCCTGGACCACCGGGTGGTCCAGACAGACCCTCACCAGGTGTTCTTTGTCTTATCTAAATAACGTCACCGGTGCGCCAAGTGAACCAGATTGGTCGTCTCTCCTGGCCTTTGTCCAGTGTGTGTGTGTAGGTGTGTGTGTGTGCGTGTGTGTGTGGGAGTGCGTAGCGTGGAGATGACTTTGTTTAGGTGTTACATCGCTAGGTAAGTGCATGACTGGGTGTTTGCTTGTGTTTTCGTTGCCTCACGATTCCTCTGAGAGCGTTGTCATTAATCCAAAGCGAGTTTAATCTAATCCACCATGTGTCTTGTCGAAACAAAGACGCTAATAACATCACTCACTCAGGTGCACGTCCGCGGGCGGCCAGCCAAACGAATAATGAACATTCAGCACGAAGACGCGGCCTCAAAGCCACTCTGCCAGCCCCCCCTGTGATGTAGGATCAGTCAGGGGGGGAGCCACTTCAAAATGCACCCACTTGTGACATCACAAGGGGAGAATTCCGACCGAGAATGATGGGTGCGTAGAACGGACTCCAGTCTATCGACTGGTGAAGTCCAGCGGGGAGGGGACAGGTGAAGTAACATGCCCCGGCTGTGATGCCTCAAGTTCAGCCTGTGATGTCACAAGTAAATGGATTCTGAAATAGCTCGTCACGACTCAACCCTAAAATGGAGACCCTTTGATGCCGATATGATGACGGGAGCTGACCTCGTTCCAGGTGTGTGTTTCACTGTGTGGAGAGGAGAGAGATGGTGTGTTCCCGTTCTCTCTCTCACGGACGGTGATCAGTTTGCACACGGTGCACCGTGTACCTGTGAGGTGGTTTAGAACCGACACGTGAGGCTATCACAGCTGCTCCTGGGCCACGCGTCGCGGCGCTCCGGGATGTGATGCTCAGAAGCCACCCTGCTGATTCTGGGTCTTTTTATGAGGTGTGGTTGCACAGTCACACTGTTCTGCGCTGTATTCTCTCTTTTTATTATTACTTTCTGATACCTCATCCTATAGATTTTGAGGGATCAACCAACAACTAACAGAGCAGCGCACTTGTATTTTTATAGCGAAGATATTTTATACTTTTAATGATAGATTTGTCGTATTTCTATCAATGTATGGAAGGGGAATGGGGCCAAAACACTGAGATTGTGCACACATGTATAAACCGGAATTAAGCAGGTCTGCAAAAAGTGTGGTTCAGCCAACGATCGTTAACCATCTGCCTTGTCTGACAGAAAGAGGAACCTTATCTGGGCTTTATTTGACATGCTGGAACGGTTCGCCTCAAGGCTCCATCATTTCCGTCTGAATGGATTTTTCTGTGCCTTCAAAGTTTTTGAAAAGCTTGTTGTGTTTTTTTTCTCAGGAACACCGAAGCCCAATGACATAACATTTACAACACATGCCCCTCAGATGTCCCAGAGGAGAAGTCAGATTTTTTTTTTTCATTCAGTTGAAAATGGCTGAGTTATGTGCAAAATGAATATATGCAAATGAGCCAACATTCAATCAATCACAAAGTGGCCCAGAGACTTAAATCTTGCGAGCCTTGCTAGCGTTTGCATGATGGCATGATCACAGGAAATGGGGCACACTAAAGCAACACATATTTTTGCTAGAAAATGCACATTTCTATTCCAATGTGCAGTAATGTCTCAGTACGAGTGTCCACCCTGGTCCCAGACAGACAGACAGATCACCGTAACCCGCTTCACTCGCTCTGGTAAACACTTGCGCTGTACAAGCAGATGATTATATCTCTGAACTGACTTCACTCATACTTAATATGATAACCAACGGTAGATAAAACGCTGATCTACTCGGGTTATACGTGTATTTTTCGAAATGTGCTAAAACTAATGTCACTTCTTAATGAAGCCTTATTTGTTAGAAAAATCAAATATATATCATTAAAAAAAGTGACTTTGCAACCAAAGAGCATTTGATTGAAACACGCCTGCTGTGTGAACCAGATAAGTGAGATATGACCGCCCAGAGCGAGCACGTTTGGTCTCGGACCGGCGGACAGGACCTGATGACCCGCACCGGCCTGTCCCTACCTGCTCGGGGGCGGGGCCGGCCCCTCAAAAGAAATGGGGAAAAATGAAAGCGGCCAATCAGGGTAAGTGGGGCGTATTGATTCAGCGGCGGCTCTCACCTCTGCTTTTGATTCCACACATTAGGTCACCGGAGAACGTGAACCCATTACCAGAAAGCATCGTCTTCCTGGCTACACGTTCCGCCTCGCTGGAGGAGGCTGCACTTAGTTGCCATGGTGCAGGGGCCGCTGAAGGGGGGCAGGGGGCCGCGACAATGAGAGACTGGGAGTGTGCGTACGTGTCCGTGTGTGGTAAAGTGGGTTTGTGCACGCGTGTGTGGAAAAGTGTGTTTTATCGAGTCTCTGTGGGAAAGCATACCCAACCCTTTATGAAATGTGATGATCCTTTAACAAATATTTAGTATTATGAAAAGTGATTATACTTTAACACATATTTAGTATTGTATATTATATGAGATGTGATCATCTTTTATCAACACATGTTTTGTATTATGAAATGTGATTATCCTTTATCAACAAAAATGTAGTATTATGAAATGTGATTAGCCTTTACTGAGATGTCATTTAAGATGATGCAATGTTACAAGCCTTTATTAATAAATATAATACATCATGAAATGTGATAAGCCTTTATTCATAAATAAGAAGAGGTGATAAACCTTCATCACAGACTTCAGGGGGGGATGACGGTTCGAGCGACTCAAGAGAAGGCAGCACTCCCGCTGATATCCAGCAGTTTAGTAACACATAAAAAAACGACAAAGTCAATCGACCAACTGCGTCATCGATGACGTAGATGAATCGCGGCGCTGTTCCCCTGCTGGCTAAGGAACTAAGTTCTAATCTTCTGAGTTGAATAATGCTGCAGGGCCTCGCTCAGGCTTCAGACAGACCCGACCAGACGCTGTGCTGGAGGAGGGTGAGCTGTTGGTGTGGTTCTAATAACCCTCTGGGAACGGAACTTAGCAGAACATTGAAAATAATAATTTTGGCGAAATCTAAATAAACATTGGACATTTTTTAGGGGTCAGAGATCTTTACAGATTAGAGCCCGTTTATTATTTTGAGTATGACTGGTTCAAGAGTGTCAAACAAATCAATGCACCATCCCAGTCTGACATTTTTTCATCTACAAGCTTTTTGCCCAAAATAGTTTTTTGGCTTACCTGGCAAAATTAGCCCACGTTATTTTTGGACCCTGCAACTTGAAAAGTGCATGTGTGCGCGTATGTGTGTGTGTGGGCAGAGAGTGGATGTGCGTGTGTGCATGTGAGAGGAAAGTGCATTTGCAAATGTGTGTGTGAGCATGCATGCGGTTGAAAAAAGTGCACGTGTGTTTCAATAGCTGTGTATGCATGTGCATACGTGCAAGAGCTTTAGTGTGTGCGCGTTCATGTGAATGTGTGTGCATGCTTTTCTACGAATGTCTTTGTCTAGGTGTGTAGAGTGTACGTGGAGAGGAAGTCTAGGTGTGCGGTGTGCGTGCGTGTGCGTGTGCATGTGCGTGCGTGTGCGTGCTACGAGGGGCAGGCGTGGCATATTTCAGAGATTGTGGCGTGTTCACGCTCAGAGATTTACAAGTTGTCTCGGGCTGTCTGCGATACTTTGCGTTCAAATCTTTAACGGCTCTAAACGAACAAAATATGTTCTGGAAGCGAGCGGTTTGAAATATAGACTGCTAAGTAGAGTTTGAATTTTAATCTCATCAGCAACGTGTCATCACTCAGCCTTATTGTCAGCGCATAAAAATGTCCGGATTCCTCCCGGCTGCTTATTGCGGCCCCACCTTCTGCAACTACTTTCACTCCCGGATAGGATAGTGCGCAGGAAACCATTTAAAGCTACAGTACGTCAAACCTAACGGGACACATTGTGAGTGAATATGCTATAAAACAGTAATCGTGTTAAAAAATATTTTGAAGTGGGAAACGGCTCTTTGGAAAATGATATTTCTTTCCACATCCGACCCGGTTCAAACACAATGGAGTCCGTTAGCAGGCTGAGATGGACACACCTCCCAGAGGGTCCAGGGGATAGGTCCGAGGATCGAGCACGCTAGATGGCCCTGATATTCATATGGGGTTGCAGGAGATGGCTGACACAGTGTAAGCTGCACTGTACTTTGTGACTCTTATCTTCCTATACTATTTTTAAAGGAGAGCTTGGAATACAACAATTCAATTGCCAGCTATGACTGCTTTGCCTGTTATGCTGTGAATTTGACTAATAAAATAACTTGAAAGGGCTCATGTCATGCCACCAGCTGTGGGTGTGATTAGCTGGGACATGGCGTTTACAGGGAAGAAATGATTTTCATAGTGACATCACAAGTGGGCGTGTCCACCTAGATCTACGCTGGATAGGTCAGTCTCCCAGCCTACCCATTGGACTGTGGCAAACGTTGCTCATCTATCCTTCATATATCCTATATCTGTGTGGACACGCCCACTTGTGATGTCACTATGAAAATCATTCCTTCCCTGTGCCAAACGGTATGTTCCGGCTAATCACACACCCACCTGGTGGCATGACATGGGCCCTTTGACCTTGAACTTCCCTCAGCTCATAGGGTCCATTTCAGAACAGACGTTTAAAAAAAGCATCAACCATACAACCAAGTGTCTTTCTCCATGGTTGATTTCAAACAGTGAGAAAGGGAGTGGTAGACAACGTTCTCGTCTCGATCTTTAATGATACCTAACTCATAAGGACCGGACGCACTGCCTCCATTAGAACCACAGGATCTACATCCGTCTACCGTCTGCACTCATCGCCATCTTGACTCGCAAGCTCGTCTGCAACGCAGTCATGTGACAGCTGCGATCCATTGGTCGCTGCGGTCAGCTGTCCCATCTCGCGGGGGGGGGCTCTTCGGGGTCTCTGCCCCTCCCTATACCATTGGAATCTAATTAATCAGGCATTGTTTTGGGGTTATGTACTTTTTTTAAATACACTTAGTGTTTTTGTCTTTTAGAAACACATTTATGTCATTGGTTGACAGTTAATGACGGGTTGAGGCATTCGTCGTCATTGGTCAGTATTAGAAGCTATATTTATACAAGGCCTATATTATGATCAATTTGGCTCATCGTAGGGTCATTTGGGGCCACTCCTGGATTAGATGCAATTTTGGGGGGTAATTGGGATTGTCGATACAGAATCAAAGAAGATAAGCATTGAGATGAATCCATGAATCTAATTTGCTTTAAGCTAACTAACAGCAGCCTTTTAGCTAAATGCAGCCTTTTAGCCAACAGTAGCCTTTCAGCCAACAGTAGCCTTGTAGCCAACTGTAGCCTTGTAGCTAACTGTAGCCTTGTAGCTAATATTCGCCCACATTTGATGTCAAATCGAATGCATAGGACCCTGCATGAAGGGACGCAGACTTACGGGAGGCCTGTGGTTCACCGAGACACCGTGGTAGACCCTGCCTGGTGGTTCTAACCCATCGCTGTACGTACCGGTTGGTGTCCGCCCCCCCGGGGGGGCTTGTTGGGCGACCCATCCATCACACATCTGTAAGTGCACGTTTAGTTTGCATAACGTGCTGAAATTGAAGCCGGAGGTCGGGGCGGCCTCAGGTGGCCCCTGCATTATGGGATGAGTGTGCATGTTCTGGGTGTGACAGGTGCCGGTCAGGGAGGCCCGGGCCTTGTTACCACGTCCTGATAGTGAAGTGATGTTGTATCTTCACTATTAATACTAATCATTAATATATGTTCCCTGTACGCGCTGCTGGATTGCAGCGCTAAATTTCCTGACCGACCGCCAAAGCTGTATGAGTAAGACCATCATACATGCTTAAGAAGACGACAACACAATCGATCACCAAAGATGTTTGAGGTAAAGGAGCTCTCGTCGCTCACAAAAGATTCATCCTCGTATCTTGCGTCGCCGACAGGCTGTACCGCGAGCTGCTTGTTGCCTGCGGTTTCTACAATTTCCCTAGCGTACCGCCGGACAGGACAAAGCTGGTATGAGATAAAGACCCTTAAACTACGATGCTTAAAGAATCAGACCAACACCAAACCGATACTACCAAGATGGTTTTGAAGGTCCAGGAGCCTTCTCGTCAAAAAAAGATTGTTATGCCTCCGCTCATCCTGTCGGCGCAACTCATACAGGCCTCTCAGGACAATAAAATGTGGGTTTAACCTGCGGGGGGCGCACAGCCGTTAGGCGAGCGCTGGGCTCATCGTCTGCACCGTCGGGCAGACCTGAGGTTGGTAGAGCGCCACGCACATCTGCAGATGACTAAAAC
>OLKM01006273.1:7500-14669 GCA_900291075.1 Melanogrammus aeglefinus | reverse complement strand
GAATAAGACCGCTTTAATACCTGCTTTTAGAAGGAAATACGATTGACTTATCCGTTTTGTTATTTGCAGGCGTGAGAGTTATGGTTGGAGGTAGATACGGTTGCCTATTTAATATGTCTATTGCTCGAGGGCGGAACTCTCCCTCCGTACAACGCTATTGACCTTAAAGATGTGATAATCAAGAATTTGACAAATTTAAAGAGCGAGTAAAATGGAGTAAATGTTCCACTGAATTACCCTGCGTTGTTCGACGTCCACTTTTAACCCGAGACGATCCGGAGTCTGCTGGGAGAGTAGCAGCAACCAAACCTCATTCTCTCCTTAGGCTGAAGTTCCATCACGCCGTGGAGGAAGAGGGGCTCCCCATGTGGGCCGCCTCCCATAAATGAAAGGAAGTGACGACTCGGCGCAGCGACATAATCAGGGCCACTGTTTACGGCCGAGTTATCTTGCGATACCCCTGCTGCGAGGATTGCCATAAATTACTTCCCTGCCATCGGTTAAAAGGTATAATCTGCCATGCCTGTGATGATTAGCATCCGGCAGCGAGATCGCACGTTGCACTCTTGCCGAACGGCCGGGAGGCACAGCGTACGGCAGCGGCTACCGAGATGGCTCGTGCCCACCGTGGTGTGCTGCAAGACATGTTGTATTGCGTGTTTGTTGTGTTTACTAGGAACATGCTTTTCTTATTAGTCGATTATATTATATTTCATGCACATGTAGGCTTATAGTATTCACAGTGACACACAGATGTAAAGGTAACATAGTAATGTCTTTGCTAATTCCACATTATCTACATGATTTATTATTTGCGATATTGCGGACCAAGGATCCTGGCAGACTTGCCTGTGCTGTACACTCTAATTCTATAAATGAAAAAAAGAAGGAAGTGTCCTGTTACGTTTGAATCCATTTTTAATAAACCCCTACATCAGGCTCCCACTCAGCGTTCTCTCTGGCTCAACCAGGGGAGAATGTTATTAACAAGGCCAGAAGTCACAGGTCGTATTCCCGGGAGGACGAACCACGCTACGAATGCATTATATATGTTATACCTTAAAATGAATATCCATATAACATCCATATTCATTGAATATCTGTATGTATAGACATCATACCATACCATATTCTTTACCCTATCTCTACTCGTGAACGTTTAATGAGACTGAGACACAGTCAGACCAGACACCCCTTGCCCATTTTCGGACTTCACCCCTTCACCCAACACTGCTGCGGAGCTGACACTTTAATATCTGCAACAGACAGGACGGGGTCGCCCTTTAATGAACATTACATAAGTCCCCTCGTTTTTAAAGAATAACCGGACCTCAGGGCACAGCAGAGCCTTGTGGTTCCCCTGCATCTCTCCACAACTGATCTGCAAGACCTTTCCGGACCACGGCAATGCCTCCTGATATCAGAATAAAAGGAGACTCGGCTGTGTGTATGTCTCTCCGCATTAGCAGAGAACATAACCCGCGTGGAGTTGGAATATGAGCACTGAGCACTTCGTGAGCCCCTTTGCGGTTCCGATGCGTCCGCTGATTGCTGGCGAAGCGTGTGGCTCTCGACTTGTGACTCTTAATGGCGAATTTGATGTGCCCAATGATGCCAAAACGGCATGCTGTTAACAGAATCTATGATATCATGGTGGCGGCGGCGGGATACTGTGATGACATTTGCTTTAATTGAAGTTATAACGTGGCACAAAGCACGTGGTATTAATCATGATGAAGGGAAATGTCAACAGCAATTAATGGCTATGGCTGAAGGGAAAAACACACTGTGTGTAAGTGCATAGCGGATGCGTGGGTGCTGTACAAGTGAGTGTCTCGTCTGTGTGAGTGGGTTTGTATTTGATGATGAATGTGTGTGGGGGTGTGTGTATCTATGTGTGTGTGTGTATGTGTGTCTGGGAGAGATAGCATATATGTGTGTGTGTGTGTGTGTGTGTGTGTGCGTGCGTGCGTGCGTGCGTGCGTGTGTGCGTGCGTGCGTGGGGATGTCCTTCAAAGCAGCAGACTGGATTTAGTGTCAACACTGAGGACGTTTTCAAATTAAATAAGTGTAACGACAATGTAGTTCTCCTTCCTGGGCGACCAGATGATTCATTGTGCTGATTATGGTTATCAAGAAACGAAAGCCACTTGAACCAATGCCCTTAGCAACTGAGAGATTAAATATGGCCCCCATATATGTCCTTATCCTTCTGTGGTTCCACACGGCGGAGGTTTTATGAGGTGATTCTGATGGTCTAGCCACTGATAGCCTCTCAGTGTCAGAGTAGCTGGTGGCTTTCCTGTTGATTTCAACTCTGGAGCCACACAACAAGATGGCTTACTTTGAACCAGGAACAAAGTCTCCACAGAGCTCTCCCAGACGATATAACCATTACAGTGGTGTCCCCATTGGGGAGGTTTACCGCCCAGCGGAGGACATAAAGAGCAACAATGGATTCCTGGGGATCTCTTGTTTCAATGAATCCGTATCTTCATGAAATAAAGAATCTCAGTTATCCACACCATGGGCTTCTGCATAATAGTAGTTATCTCTTTGTATTCCAAAGGAATGCAAACCACAAAGCAATACATTAAACAAGCAAGACCCAAATGCTGGTTAACTTTCTAGTTTTCAATTGCTTAAGTTGCACACCTTTTACCTTAGAAGAAACATCAATTGAAATAGGGCACGGAGACCATTGTTATTATTCACAAGCATTCAGCACATAAAAATCCAGATCGGACAAAGTGCCAATAAGTGTCGCCTGACTTCTTTCCGCTAGAGCACTGGGGCTTAAACTGTTGCTTTCAACGTATGCTGCATATTGGACCACCCATGTATCTAGACTTGGACATAAAAGACGTTACTGAAGAGATACTGAGGGCTGAGTGCCCCTGCAGGCCGTAACAGATGCTGACCGCCCTTGTTTACCCAGGTGGAGTGCCAGAGCCTCCTGAGGTCTGTGGATCTCATCTCGCCATCGCAGCGTGCGTCTGTTGGCTGACCTGAGGGCTCCGGCTCCCGACCAAATATCTCTTTCCTCAGCGATGCACACACTAAAGCACACCCACACCCACACACGCACGTACGCACGCACACACACACCTGCACAAACACACACGTGGACGCAAGTGTATACACATTCACACACAAACACATATACACACACACAGGGGGTCCGGCTCCTGACAAATATCTCTTCCCCCAGCAAAGATGTTAAGCGGCTGGCACGCACACACACACACACACATATTTACACACACACACACACACACACACACACACACACACACACACACACACACACACACACACACACACACACACACACACACACACACACACACACACACACACCTCACTACTTAAAAAACAAACACAATTTATATTCGAAAATTGTTCTTTAGAGCCCCCAGAAGGTTCTGCCCTCATCTTCCTTTGGTCTACGGAGATGGAACGTAGGGGATGTTGTTGTGCGGATGCTGAGGCATGATGGGAAACAAAGGAGAGGGGGGGTTGGAGAGATGAAAAAGCAAGAGGAGGTTGATGAGAGTCATCCTTGGCAGCATGTTGAGATGAATCAGGAGTGTGGGGTTGGTGCCAGTGGTGTTGGCGTGAGGAGGACTGGGGGGTGGTGACTGTGATTTTGACGGTGTTAGAGGAGGTTATTTTGGTTGAGGTGCTGTAGTGTAAGGAAGCGGTGTTTTGAGTTGGTGGATGGAGAGGTTGTGGGGGTGATGGTTGAAGTGGTCATAGTGGAGGTGGTGGTGTTGGTTGAGGTGGTCAGGTCATAGTGGAGGCTGTGGTGGGGGTGGTGGTTGAGGTGGGGGTGTTTAAGGTGGTGGTGGTGGAGGCGGAGGTGTTGGTGGTGCTTGTGGTGGCGTTGAGGCATTGGAGGAGGTGATGGCTGGGGAGTTTGGTGTTTGAGGTTTATTGGGGTCGGGTGTGTGGTGGTGTTGGTGGTGGTGTGGTGGTGGTTGGGTGTGGTGGTGGTGGTGGTGGTGGTGGTGGTGGAGGTGGAGGTAGAGTGTGGTGCTGGGGTTGGTGATTGAGGTGTTGAGGAGGTGGTGGTGGTGGAGGTGGTGTTTGAGGTTAGTCGTGGTTAGTGGTGGTAATGGGGGAGGTGGTGGTGGAGTTGGTGGTGGGTGTTGTTTATGGTGGAGGTGGTGGTGGTGCTTGAGGTGGTGGTGTGTGTGTGTGTGTGTGTGTGTGTGTGGGTGGGTGGGTGGTGGTGTGGGTGGTGTGTGTGGGTGGTGGGTGGGTGGGTGGGTCTGTCTGTCTGTCTGTCTGTCTGTCTGTCTGTCTGTCTTGTCTGTCTGTCTGTCTGTCTGTCTGTCTGTCTGTCTGTCTGTCTGTCTGTCTGTCTGTCTGTCTGTCTGTCTGTCTGTCTGTCTGTCTGTCTGTCTGTCTGTCTGTCTGTCTGTCTGTCTGTGTGTGTGTGTGTGTGTGTGTGTGTGTGTGTGTGTGTGTGTGTGTGTGTGTGTGTGTGTGTGTGCGCCGTGACGTCTGTTATCTAGCCTCACTCGCTCAGACTGCAGTTAAAAAATCATTCTAAATCGAATACAGCGATCGTGGTGTGTTGGGGGGGGGGGGGGGGGGTTGTTGTGCTGTTGTGCTNGTGTGCCTGTTGTTGTTTGTGTGTCTGTGTGGTTGTGCAGTTTGCGTCTGTGTGTGTACTAAATTGATTTACCCACTCTGGTCAGGTAGCATGGCTATGAAAGATAACCGAATCCATAATGTCTGAACAAGAGTATCTTGCATTAAAATTGAATGGCCACAGTTAAGTATAGCAGACATCAATAATGCAGTTTATTTTGAAGGAGCATGAAAAGAATAACCAAGGAAACTTGATTACGAAACTTTTCCATTTAGATGCGGGGGGGGGGGCTCCGGTTAGCCCCTCCGGCCGCTATGTGGGGAGAGACACCGGGGGGGGGGGGGGGGCGAGGAATGGGGGGGTGGGAGAGGCGATGGTTGCTTACAGGGGGGGGGGGGGTGGTGGGTGGGGGGGGGGGGGGGGGGGGGGGGGGGGGGGGGGGGACCATGGCTCATGCTAAGGTAACGTACCCAACCCTTGCCTAGCCTAGCACACCTGGCAGGGACTCAATGTTAAGCACGATGTCTGTCGTCGCCATCGTCGATCTCTTAGTGTCATCATTTCTTTAACTTTATGATATATCTATACTTATATCTACACAAATAGTCATGTGTTTCCTGTGTGTCAGATGTAGAAAAAATACATGACAGGCAAAATGCAATTTTAATCACACGCAAACACTATTCCTCGTCAAATCAGAAAATCTAAAACTCATATGATTAAACTCATTGGACCCGACCCTAAATATTTTGGCTGAGCCTCAACATATAAACGTATCGATCATTACGACCATGCAGCCGCCTCAACGAGCTGGCAGAAATAAACGGAAGTCCTGAAACCTTCACTGAGCAGAGCAGACAGATCTACAATGAAGCCTTTAACATTAAAAGGCCCAATATTCCAACCTGAAGGAATGTGTCCCTCGTGGCCAGTCCCTCAGTCACTTTGAATCACCTCCTACCAGTAGCGGAACGAATCAGAGCCGGGCCGGGGGCGTGGCACATGACCGGGCCCTTTAAACCCAATTATTACACGGCTCTATTGAATGCTGCTCTCTGATTGGTCCAGCGCTGCGCTCTGCGGTCTGTTATTTCTGTATAACGGACCGTCGTCATGTATAACGGACCGTTGCTAGGGACAGCGTCATGTAAATAGAAACTTAACCGATCAATCCTTGTCACGTACACGTCCCATATCACAGGACAACAACGCCCAATTCAATATAAATATGCTACTAAATAAAAACTTTACCGACGAATCCTTGTCGCTGCTGAATCATTGTGGGTTATTATCTATTGTTTATTATTTATTTCACTCGTAAAGCCGTGTAATAAGCGGGATAATGTATAGTTAGTCGGTTGTTATGGAGAAATAAACCCCTTCAGGTTGTATGGAACCCTCCGCTTCGCGTCGGGGTTCCATACAACCTGTCCGGGTTTATTTCTCCATAACAACCTCCGAACTATACATTATCCCTTACATAATAAACCTCATAACATCATTTTACAACATACACATGCCCGCAACAGCGAGGATTACACGCTGCAGTACCACTGAGAATAACTACGTCATTTTTAAGTCCATCAAACGGTAATGAAGTAACAAACCAAGAGAACAACTCAAGCACCAGGTCTGCTCTCTACCCTGGAGCAGCTAGCAACTGCTGAGTGAGTCCCTAACGTCACCGCTATACAGCCAAGAAAGAAGGAAGGGGATTTAAGCTATAGCGGCTGGGCTAACCGTTACTACTGGTACAATTACAACCATCAACAGTTTACAACTCACACATTGTGTATAATGTAGGCCGAGTGATTGAATTGATACCTGTAAATCTGGCTCCCTGACTGTGCTGGCTGTATTGGCGGGCCCGAATCCCTGCCAAAAACAATGTCAGGTTCATCTCCAGGAGGACGAACAAATATGTGTTCCAGTTTTTGTAATTTTCGCCTTATCTTGCTCTCTTTTTTCCTTTTCTTTGCGCTTTGCCGCTCCGCTTTTATGTTTATATGATCTGCCACTCATGTTTACTCCGAAATAACACCTAGCATGTAGCCTACTCTGTTGACAAGTGACTGATGATGACGTTGGTGGACAGTTGATGACGATTTTACCCAAAATACACTGGGAGACAATATCAGCAATCCACTTGTTAATTTGCACGTCGTAAAGTAAAATGTGAGAGTGAAAAAAAAGCCAGTCATACAGCACACGTTTTTATTCAATATTTTACACCTAAGACTTCACTTAGGCTACGTCAGTCTTGTAAGTTTTTAGCAACCATGACTCATCCTGACTGGGGCAACCTATACAACCTCACATTGCATGGATACGACAACGGAATTGAAAATTTCGGGAGAGGCCCGCCCACTCTCCCAAGCAAGGCAGCAGGACCAGGTCCGCCAGGCCCCCGCTCCGCCAGGCCCCCGCCCGGGCCCCGGAGGGGCCCGGGCCGGGGGCGCGTCGCCCACCCAGCCCCCCCTGAAGCTCCGCCCCTGCCTCCTACTCCAAACGTAGTGGCCTGTTCATCAGCGCCCCAGGGCTGTCGTCACACAGCTCTAGCAGTAACTAA
>OLKM01006273.1:0-2500 GCA_900291075.1 Melanogrammus aeglefinus | reverse complement strand
GCAATATCGTGTGTGAATGCGCCCCATTTGGTTTTTTTCAAATCACATTCATTTCCACCGTCCGTAATTGGCCACACGTGGGATTTAGCGCTCCGAGACAGACAGACAGACAGACAGACAGACAGACAGACCAGACAGACAGACAGACAGACAGACAGACAGAGACAGACAGACAGACGACAGACACGACAGACAGACAGACAGACAGACAGACAGAGAAGACAGAACAGACAGACAGAGAAGAGATTGAGAGAGTGAGTGAGAGCGCGAGAGAGGGAGAGAGTGGGAGAGAGGGAGAGGAGGGAGGGGGAGGAGGGAGGAGAGGGATGGAGAGGGAGGGAGAGGAGAGAGAGGAGGGGAGAGCGAGAGAGGAGAGAGAGAGGAGAGAGTGGGGAGGGAGGGCGAGAAGGATGAGAGGAGAGATAGGGAGGGGGAGAGAGAGAGAGAGGGAGGGGAGGGGGAGAGAGAATGTGTGTCTGTGCACGAAAGGAAATATGAATGTGTTTACTTTTATGTATGTAAGATTGTGTTTTGATTGCAAGGGTTTCTATAGATAAGAGTGCATGTGTGTGTCTGTGTGTTTGTGTGTGCATGTGTTTGTATACTTTAATTGTATCTTTTCCAACATGCCCGTAATGAATGTGTGTGTGTGCCTGTGTGGAGGGACGAAGTAGCCCAAGTTGTCTACGTTGAGTCATATATTTCTGCGTTAACTTCATTATCTTCTTTTAATAACACATAACAGAGGCTCATCTCATGTGAAGATACCAGGGACGGAGAGAGATATATTTGTGAGAGCATCCAAGTTTACATCCCCCAAGCATTAAGTAAACATGAAAATTGCTTTTGTTTATTGAATTCACAAGATGAATACTCCGCGACTCGCATAGATACATTCAACCCATCAATTTGGCCGATAAACACGCTCATTTTCTAAATAAACGACAAATCTCCTTCAGAAAGTTGTGTTGGAATGAAGGCAGTAAAGCAGTGTTCTGTCACAGTGTTTCCCATTCATCTCAATGGGAGGCCCGCTTCTTGTCGGGTTATCTAAGACTAGGTCACTTGACCTTCACAAAGCCCAGGTCCACTTAAGCCCCCCCCCTCCGCCCCACTGCTACATACTTTCAACTGTTAATATTAATATATAAAACACATTACCCAAAATGAAACAGATTTGGATTAAATCCACAATAGAACTGACAAAGTAGTAGTTTATGAAGTCTAGCAGAGTATAAGTAGTGAAAACATATGATCTTTTTTGTTTCCCTCCCCGTACATTTCTCTGCCCATACTAGGAGAGATCTAAGAATCTGTTTATTTTTGAGAAATACCACCCCTTGGGAGTCATGAAGGTTTTGTTTTTTGTATGTGATTTGTCTGTAATAAAATCAAAAGAAATAGCATAAATAGAGACGCTAAGATTTTCATATGGAGGAATGACCGAAAATGTAGTGTGGGCGATTATTCCGACTTGATATCAAAAGCTAACACTGAGTTTCAATCGTTACTCAATAGTAAATCTGGTTCCAGGAACTAACCTGCTCGTGTGGCTGAGAACAGGAAAACCAGTATTGACCTAGCAACACACTAAACATGAAGGATCACCAGTACATCAGATCACCGTCAACTGCTACTTGAACCTTTGGTTTTCACCACAAACATTCAGTTTTTGTTGCGTAATGGTTTTCTTCTTTGTGTGTGATTTCAACACTGCATAGAGCCCACATGTTCCGCAGTTCAAATCATTTCTAATATGTAGTTCTACAATTAAGCCGCCCTTTTTCGCTGTCCTCTTGTCTTCTCTTTCCTGCACGCCAAAACTTTTCAATCCAGTTATCCGCCATTAGAATATTGTTCTTCTATTGTTCTCTTATATAAAGTATCAGACAATGCTCCTCAGGTATCCTCTTTACAGTACCACAAACATGTAGAGTATGCAGTAAGTATCTTTGGAATTTGTCAAAATGTATCTCCATAACCCCCCAAGTCTACAAAACCCACTTTATTTGCTAATGGTGACATTCTCCATTATTGTTTAGTCAGCAGAACCCCCTCACTATCCACTTCACATAGGTACGGCTCATTCTGCTAATCCTAACAACACTCACACCCAGTCTTAATCCTTTCCTAGAAACGTCAGCATCCATGGTTACCTGTGGTCGGGGACGCATGATGTTGATCTGACTGGGGGAGAATGGTGAGGTTGCGGGTTGTGTGTGTGTGGGGGGGGGGTGGAGGAATCAGGTGTCGTGTGCGTCGGGGGGGAAGGGGAGGGGGTTGCGCGGTTGGTGATGGATGGCAAAGTGGTGAATAGAGGTCTATCCCTGTGTGGAAGGGGTTAGCCACCAACCCCCCCTCCACCTCCCCATCCCAACACACTTCTGTTTCGTACAGACGATCAAAAATGCAAATGAGTGAGACTTGGCCAGTGTCCGCGCGCCCAGGTTCAGACATGTGCCAGTCATTTCCTGCAACAGAGGAACGGCTGAAGAATGGA
>OLKM01006272.1:0-14670 GCA_900291075.1 Melanogrammus aeglefinus | reverse complement strand
CAGCGCAGGCTTGTGCTCTCTTTACTATTGCTAATAAATTCACTGTTTCATACATTTTACTAGTCGCACGTCAGATTCAGGAGCGATGAACAGCCAAGTTCACTCGTCTGACGATGTTCCAAGAGTACTGTCGTACTCCATCCAGTGCCCTATGGAAGTTCCATACTGCGTTCTCTCAAAACTGAGCGTAACGCCTCTCGCAGCCGTTCCCATCCATTGTTGTCGACTGCTTGCTTCTTTTTCAAGGTTAAGCTGCGGAGACCCGTTGATCCCTTCCTCATTTAGACCCCACAGCTCACCTTATGGGAATAAAACACAAAAAGATAACGCCACACTTTTGGAAATCTCAGCGAAAAAAATATGAATGATCTATGTACATTCATAGTATTCCAACATGTTACTTAAATACGTACTTTGCAATGGCTCACTGGAAGCCGGCATGACATTCCTTGAGCTGTGTCCTTGACGAGTGGAGAGAGACTTCCAATGCTTTGCCATCCGCGCAAATGACAATCTTCCTCTCCTCCTTCAATCTCCTTATGCCATCACAAGGTCAAACGCCTTCCTCTTGGTTTTTCAAAGCGACATTGTCTGGATACAGTTGTGGAAATAAGCAAAGTACGTTTATTTTCAAAAATTCTGAGATCATCTGAAATTAAGGCATAATTGGCTACTGGGCTACTATGGAATCATACGAAATTGTCAACATGATTTGCTTACATTACCACCATGGAAAGTTGCACGGCCCAAACTGTGCTCTCAGAGAGAATGCTGTCAAAGGTGAGTTCTCTCTGCATCCTGGAAACACAGTGCTGTTGTGTATTTGTCAGAACAGTAGAGCCAAGGAATGCGCACTTCTCCTCTCTGATTTTGCGCGCATCGGGCGCCGACCTTGCCGCCATCGGTGATTCTTTGTAAAGCGTCTGGGACCGTTCTTTTAATGTGGCCACCTAGACTCACGATCCAGAGCTACTGTCCACCGCGTCCAGGATCTGCATTCTTTTGGGACTGTTTGTTGCTGAGAAGAAAGAGTGTAAACATTTCACTCCTACATTTCATGGTGCTAAACTGCAATGAGCCAATCTCAATGTACACACAGAAGGCCACAGGGAGAGTCATAAAGATTCTCCTTTTTTTCTGCAGAACTGGCCACCATTGTGATCCCGATGTCTGAATAGTAAACTTCTCACCTTCTGCCACTCTTTTACTTCAAGTGACCCAGCCCTCAACTTCAACCTGTGTCACTGCAGTTGGACTCTCTTTGACCTCCAGGTCCGTTGAAGCCGGCTTCCAGGCCTTTTGTTGGGCCTTTAAAATAACAAAAGAAAAATGTTAGTCCCATACACAAACTATTACAATAGAGGATCTAAGCAATCATTAAGAAAAAAAATGATCTCTGCGTGTCTCCTTCTTGATATCGACGGGCAAGGGAAGTGTCCAAGCTTATTAAACTTTTGGCTGATTCCAGCGCATGTGCCATCAGTGTAAGCATGTCTGTACGACCTGCAAAAAATAAAAAAATAAACTCATGTTTTTTTAGTTAACATTGTCCCTCTCACTTGCAGTCTTGTGCCTTTTTCTGTCAAGTGAACAGAAAAAATTATAGCAGAGAGGTTGACAGTGGGTGAGTGCGGGAGAAGAGTAAACAAGTAGCTTTGTACGGTGTCCGCATGGACAGTATGACAAATGGGCGCAGAGAGTAGTGGCTACAAAGTCATGTCTCAAGGAGCAAATTGGGCGTTCGAGTCTGAAAAGTGGGACCTCAACAATAAGCGTCACCATGAATTACAAAGAATCTGGAGGCTACAGTAATTTGAGTGCTTTTGTTAAGCAGGGTGAGCAAGGTTAGGAGACTTGCAGCTGCTACACTGTATTCCTTGAATAACACCTTTTTCAAATCATTAAATGAAGTAGCAGTGAATTGTGGTAAACTTACCTGCTTTGGACATGATGTTTTCTAACTAGCCAAATTCACTAGAGATGAAGGCGTGTGCTAACTGTGCTCAACCTTCCTCCGCCAAAGTGTCAATCCAGCCCTGCCTGCTGGTAAGCCCACTCCATTGTGTAACCTAGTTAAAGAAAATATTAAAGCTGCCAACATATACCTTCGTCCAGGGTTCAGGGGGATAGTCAATGAGTATTGTGTAAAGGTTTTCTTTACCTCGGCATTTTAAATCGTGGGCGTTTAGCATGAAACACTTCAGGACTCGCTTCCGATGGATCAAGAAGGTGCGGGGAGCTCCGCGGCAGTTTTTGTCGCACCTTTGTTGAGGTAAGGGCCAGTACTTGCATG
Source organism: Melanogrammus aeglefinus (assembly GCA_900291075.1). Lineage (NCBI taxonomy): Eukaryota > Metazoa > Chordata > Actinopteri > Gadiformes > Gadidae > Melanogrammus > Melanogrammus aeglefinus. The sequence goes on along the minus strand of OLKM01006272.1, from coordinate 12,377 downwards.
TAACCATCCATGGCAAAAAGGTGATTGGCTGTATTTTGCCAGCTTGTGCTGCAGTGTAAGGGATAAGCGTAGATTTCTCCACTGAACATGTTGAGTGAGCGCTGAGAAAAACTCCATGTCGAACACCTCGCAAAGCTCAAGTCTCCTCCTCATCAATTTCCTACTCCTGGATCTCGTTGAGCATGTTCTCTGCTGCTGACCACTCCCCTCATAGAGCCCTCTTCCAGATACCTACAAGCATGGGAACAAAGGTGGACATAAATTGGGCAGGACTCACCCAACAATATCAACGTTAGATCGATGTTATTCGGTGGTGTTTTTGAGAAAGATTATAAAGTTTACCATGGGTTCGGTGGTTAGAATGAATGTTAGATACCACATATCTCTCTCCTACTTCATCATCTTTAGCAATGAAAGTGCCATCAAACAGGCTTGCTCCTCGATCTAAATGAAAGAGAGTACCACATTGAACCGTCAATTGATGAACACAGCAAAGGTTACTTTAAACAGTACAAACTGGAAATTACACAATTTTTTATACCTTGCTGATTCTTAAAGGCGGTAGTGCTTGCGATTTCCGTCCACTGAAACGCAAGCGATTTGTCTGGTGGTTGGTGCATGAGACAGAACAAAAGGCTCCTCCCTGCATATCTTGTCGACCCTCAAATTCTAACAGCCTCCCACTCCAAACAAGCTTTTTCTGAAGCTGTCTAGACTGGGGATCCTTCCCAGCTACTGTTTCTAAAACAGTAAAACCATGTCAACATATTTCACAGTAGTTTTTATCAAAACATGGATTACTTGTAGTCTAATCTGTTGTGCATTTACAATTTCTGAACTGTTTCTGAATGCAATCGAACATCGGACTTATGATTCGTGACAATGGAGTGAGATCTTACTACACGCGGTCTGAATGACAATAGCATGTATTTGGTGAGGTGATTGAGTTGTGAGATGTTCTATCAATGTATGGATCCTATAGCTGAATGCAACAATCAGTCACTCTTGACTATACTCGTCTATCACTAGTTGGTAGTGACTTCCCCACCACTACATACTCACACGGCCGAAGCGGACAGTATCGTTGATGCAAGCATCGCAAAAAAGGCTTGACAGGAAAAGTCCTGGTGCTGCCATCTTAACTCGTTACGTTAGTAGAATGCAACAACATCAAAGAGTCAGTAGTACCAGCCGTGAGAAAGTGAAGGTCGACAGGTCACGTGAGTCACTTATCGGCCAGTCGATCGAACATTTCCAGCACTCCGAGTGGGTCTTTGCAGTATGCCTTCGCATTTCATGCTCAGGCATAGAGAGATTTCCATCAGATCGTACACTAGAAAAATCTCAAAAAACAGCTTTGTATATGGGATGTAGAAGGTGTTGTTTGCTGGTGCGGGAGGAACAGTGAATTCATCTTCACTTCTGCTCAAAAATGAAAAATGTGAGTTTAAAAATACATAAATAAAAATCAGTTGTATGATATAATTATAGTTGAGCTGGATGTTTCTGTCATAGGCAGCAATAAGATACTGCTGCTTGCAACAGGCATATCTCACTCGGATCAGAGATATTGTCCTCGCCTATTATTTGTCGGTTTCACATTCTTTCTCTGCCATACTGAGACTTGAAGCGTCTGACATTGTGATAAGCACATGACAGCAAGAAGCGGGAAACACCACTGGGCTACTTCAGATTGAACGTGCCTTTTCATAAGAAAGGTAGCCTACATTCAAACATTCCCCTGTATGTACATTTCCGACGAGAACAAGCCTTAAATATCATACATCTGCAGGGTCTTTCTACAGTGGTCAAATATGTGACTCTTTTGTGGAGACAGAAGCCAAAACTGAACACTGCTCCTTCTGAGGTCTTTCGCCGCCAGAAGTGGGATACACGGTTGACAGATGCGGGCGGGAGCAGGATAAAATATGACACATTATTACGGGAAACTGACCAATAATATTAGGCGAACAGGGGGCGCCGCAGGATGAAAAACTGTCCATTCATGACTTCTATTGGAAAACATTTGATAGAATAACTTCAGGAGACATTTACAAAGTCAATAGAAATCGACCCTGGTGGTATTCCCACAAGTTCATTTTTATTCTACCATTTACTTGTAACCACCAGCAACAAACTTTTCTGGAGGTTGGGACTACTCAACCGTTCCCGGAGAACAAGTTACCAAATTTTCTCGCGGCATCTCCAAACGGCAAAATACACACTGAAAAACAATCATGATGCAGGGAATTAATAGACCATAGAGTCATCCTATGTACTAACTGGGAGGATTCTGTAATCATTTAAATAATCAAGTACTTTGAAAAATCATTTAAGATTAAAAGTTCATTAAGCTCGTGTTCAGAGAAAGTACTTAAAATTATTTCGGTGAGGCCTATTATATCTGTGAAGCTTATTGACAAATACATAATTGCGTTTTTTTTCTGACAGATAAAGCGATTTACTGCGATTAAGTGGCACAGTCAAGGAGGATTGACGTGAATATAAAAGGTTCAAATGACTGAAATGTACCTATGCATGATGATGTGTGCAAGATTATTATCGATTGGGCAGTTTGCGTTGGATCGTATTCGATTACGATTGCAACCATTGATGCGATGCCCTAAATTTTGACGGCGAAGTTACCCACACTGTGAAAGAACCCTGTCCACGACACAGTTTAGTTGGATTGGCAATGGCTGATAAGAATCCAGCGATTGTTGCATCCCCTTGTTGTGGAACAACCTGGTTTCTGTGTAAACTGACATCCACACTCAGCGACCATTAAGAGTTGGGTGAGGTGCGGCAGTCTACGACAACGGACAGCAGCTGACTTGCTGCCACACTGGTGGCAGATCCCAGTTTTCCGCATTTTGTTGTGCCACATGTATTCACCAGCCGGGGTCTCTCTTTCGCCCACCTCTCGGGAGAGGAGACTCGCTTCGAGTACGACTCAGTCTAAGGAAGCTCTTGGTGGTTGCTGGCTGTTTCCTGATCACTCCTCCTCTATTCATTCATCCTTGTGAGCCTCACGTTTAGCTCGTTCAAGGACAGTAAAAAAATAATACATATAGTTAAAAACTTAAATTGAAGTGTGCAACATGGATGTTGTCTGTATTCTGTCGCAAAAGACATGGAATTTACATGTTGAATTATTAGAATTTTATAGCACGCAATGAACTAGAAAATAGAGACAAAATAGAATATAACATACAACAGTTCAGGAGGACAGTAGTTGGTTCTCTCAACGCTGCTTTCCAACATTGTAGTACCGAGCCACCAGTCTTGCGAATGTAGCTGTGACGTAGCTGGAGCGGAACAATAAAACGCACAGATCAACCTTTACAGCAATTACAATAATCATACATTTTGACGAGCTAATTTTATCTCCACTACAATGAGACAAACCTTTTATTAGCCAAATTTGTAGTCTATACCACTCTGGATGAATAATGTATAAAAAACCTCAAATCTAACGCCTCGTTTCCACATACGGGTATGTTTTTCGTATCCGTTACTTCCGTAAATTTACGGATAGCGGCGTCGCTAGTGCTTTACGTACGACATGAAATGTTATTTACGGACATGCAAAAAGATGGGGGAAAACGCATGATAATGGCCGTTTTTCGGAGACGTACTGTGCGAATATGAGGATCGACATCTACCGGAGATAAAAAACAAAACCAACCAGCAAAAACTGCCTTGATCCAGCATGATGCCCTGCGTCTCTGCCATCTCTTGGCGATTGCGCCATATAGATAAGCTGATGGCGAGCACTTCTCACTCGTGTTTGTGTTCATCGCAAGTCGTATTTGACCAAAATAAAAATTGAGCGTAAAAAGATTGAGGGAAACACAGCGAGTAGGACGTATAATTATATAAATTAGGGGTATCCATTTATAGGGGGCCATTAAATTAGGCCTATACAATAACTACAATATACAATCAAGATCGACTGTATTTTATATTTAACTCATACAACACGAATGATCAAACAGAATTCGATGTTATTATGTAAAAGCATATGATTATGATTAAATCTTGATCGTGATACCATTATAACCAGTTCATATTCCCAAAATGATGAAAGTAGGCCTATAGAGGATCGGAAAATACGAGAAATAGCTACTCACAATGTTGTCTTTCAAACTCAAGAGCAAGCGAGCTAAGCAAAACTTTCATCCGGTATCTCCGATAAAACGACGCGAAGTTGCAATTTTTTCTGAACGGTATATTTAGACAGAGCCGAACAGAATTTTACGGAGGGAGGAGTCGCTCGGAGAAAACGGACATTTATCGAGAATCACAGCGGGAATTGAATGGGACTTTCGAGTCGGAGACGGTCTGGATCGCATACGAGAATGTACGTAGCGCCTATGTTGGAAACGAGTGGCTCGTCTAACCTGACCCATGGCTGATTTCATTGTATTCAATCCAAAGTGGTAAAATTACAATCAATGATCGTTTGGAGATCTATGGTGAGAAATGTTCTTCCTTAAGTAAAGGACTGATAAAAATAAACTAGACCCAATTTGTGTTTCGGTTGGATCTTGGGGCTGTCATAGACACATGTCAATCACTGTCCTCCTTTCAGCCACCTGACAGGCTTTGATGGCCTACTGGATGGTGGAGCCCTCCTGCGACCGGTTGATGGCTGCTGTGGATAGCTGCGTGCCTCCCGGGTCTACCGCCATCTTTATATGTAGGAAACCTTCCAAGGTCTGGAGTTCATCATTTTAATTTAAGAAATGATCAACAAGCTCATCAAGCTCCTTAACAGCTGCTCGACATTGGAGCAGTTCACTATGATGATAAAGACACACGATAGACACACACAATGACAAAAACCAATAAAGGGGTAGCCGGGGAAGGGGGTGGAGGTTAGGGGGGAAGGGGGTGGGCGGGATGGCGGGTAAAGCGAAGAGAAAGAACCACAGGGAACCTGAGAGACTGTCAACAGTTAACTACTAGAGAAACGTGTCTCCCCTCTTAAAAGTGCCCTTGGTTTTTACTTGAAAACTAAGCTGATAAATTTAAATCATAAATGATGAAGACCTGATTGAGAGAGGGAAAGAATATGAATTCAGATTTTGAAGATCATTGCTAGATACTTACTACATAAAACTGATAAACTAAGTGAGCAGAAATGTTGCTCTTGTTTGCTCACTGCTTTGGCGGATGTGGTGTGGAAAGAGTGGCGGAGCCAGGCTGAAACCAAAAGTCGGTGCTTTTTCCATATAGCCTGCATTAATTTTGTCATTTTTGTAGCTGATTATAGTCTTTATAGCTTTTTTTTTTAGCTGCTTAGGCAGTACAAAGAGGTTCCACCGTTCAAAGCGGGTGTTTATGTTGTGGGAGGAGCCAGTTCGTGATCGTAAATTCCTGTTGCACCACGACTGCGGAGAGGGTCTGTCTGCGGCCTTTGCAAGTGAGCGGAGGCGTTTCGCGTAGAGGTGCGTGTCGCGTTAGTTGAACGTCACTACGCGACCACGCCCCTCCACACGGGAAAGTCATCTGTTAAACACGCGATGATGGAAAATGAGACCCGCCTAAACGATCAACAAAACAGGAAGTAAACAGTTCCGCCGTAAAAACTTGACTAGTTGAATGGGCCGAAACATATGCAGACTGTAAGTGTCAGTGTAAATTTATTAATTAATCGATTAATGTATATAATAATTGTGTTTTTAGCGATGGGACTAAGGAAGTAAGGTACTATATTTAAGTCCATATATACATTACACATTATATTTGCTAGAATAATGAATGTGAGAGAACAATCCTGAGCTATGCTGAGATTAATGAGAAGTCACTGATAGAATTATTGACGTACAATTTTTACGATATTATTTGTGAGAAATTAATATTTTGAAATTTTCAGGAAGCTGTTAAAGAGCGAGAAGAGCAGAAGCTCTCCTGTGTGAGCGACCTTATTTGGCTGCATGACGAGACAGAGCTCCTCAGTTAGGAAACATATTGAGGGTAAGTATATCAGCATGAAGAGATTATTCCGAGTACTACTCCCATACCACTACTATCGCAATATGGACGCACTCACCATGTTTGTTTTCACAGGCAATCTTAACTGGGGAGCTTGTAGCCCTACAAATGGAAACACAGGAGGAAGGCCAACACTGCATTGGTGCAAAATGCACGAAGGTGGGAGCCTGAGGAAATGAAGGATGAGCCTTCTCATTTTTATATGAGGTGCGTGAGTGGGCAACGCCCAACAAGCCACAGAACAAAGAGGACTGGGTGTCGCGTACCATTTAGATGTCCTCCTTCCTGAAGTATTGACATGATTTTGTAATTTCACGTAAATTATATTAATTTTGGCACTGTTTACATATGGTGGATAGGTGTGTTTCACATCAATCACATTCACCACTTGTATCTTGAACAGAACCTTGAAATAGAAACAACGCCAGATGTGTGATGTTAAAATTTTTGAGAGCATTCAGACCCCATTTTTAGACGGACTATATTACTTTACAGTGCCTTCTGTACAGTGTAAGATTGACCAAAGGAAAAATAATTGCAAATGGACACAACATGAGGCTACATTCAGAATCAGTGACTGTTTCATTTAAGGTTAACCAAATGTCAATCATCCTGCCAACAGCAACGATTCAGACCCTGGCGGAGATATTCAATCATACAGTGCCAGAGGCTGTGGCGAGATTCCGAATGAGATGGCATTAATATGCGGTATTAATAATGTAAAGAGATTGATGATAGACAATATGACACATCAAGTGTGTGAGTGTTAACATGTAATTGGAAAACCTTTATTGTTCTTTTTGGACAGTGAGTTAAATGTAATGGGCGAAGCCCTGGTGGGGTGCACGATGTCCAATGGAGGGAGCAAAGAAGCCTCCTAAATGTAATACAAGGAGAAAACTGGACAAGAAGCCCTTCCTCTGAGGCATTTCTGAGCAGGCTATATAAATAAATAAAAGAGAATGAGCCTTGAAATGTCTTTTTTTTTTTTTTGTTAAAATAATCTCTTCTTTCACTCTACAAAATACGTTTGACAGACCAAATATAGTTTAGATGAATGCTACTTGTCACAAAATGACCTGACAAAGAAGGTATATGGTCTAATGATCAGTGGCTGTGAGTGCATGAGCTACCAGTAGTGTGTGTGTTGTAGGGTGAAATAAAGCGAAATCAGAATACCAACAAAGCCCAAGAGTTTTGCAGGTAGGAGAGAGGGCGAGAGGCCAGCAACTCAAGCTCCAGGTGAAATGCTGTTGATGATCCCTGGCTGATATCAAGTAGAGAGAAAGCGAGGGAGCCAACACTGCTCAGTAACCTACAGAATGGAGAGATTCACAAATGAATGCCCCATAAGAATAATAAAAGTTATTGTCATCACATATTTTAATTTTTGTTATGAGGCCACTACTTTATTTATATATATATATTTATTATTTATTTATTTTATTTATATAAGATATCTACACATTTATGCTCTTACTCCCACATAGCACGGACATTTATTATTTACTTACTACTTTTATTTACCATTTATATAAATAAAATAATAGGGGTAGGCCAACTACACTTATAATATATATATAATATATATATACATATATATAGATATATATATATTATATATATTATACTTATATATATATATATATCTCCAATACATTAGCGCTCTTTACTCCCACATAAAGCACTGACATTTAGCGCTCATGAATTCCTGTCTGTGTGTAATCTATCTGTGTTGGTCTCTTGCTACAATAGTTCAGAAAATTTACATCTAAAATTTTAAATATAATTGAAATCCTGCCTTTAATTGTTTTTTACCCAATTAAAAAAATTAATCAATAACATACATTTGTAAGCTTCTTCCGAATACATTCATTATAGGCGCAGTGGAACTGCGTGCTAAGCAAAGTCGTTAACTTTTCATGCAACATGCAAACTGTAGTGGCACTCATATTCCCTTTAAGAACCGTGTAGGTCTGCTAATCATCCCTTTAAGTAACGGTTGTGTAGGGCGTTTCCATGTACGTGGCGGGGGCGTGTCGAACACGTGACGGTCATTACGAGACACGCCTCCTACTACTCGACACGCTCTCCTACTACTCGACACGCCTCCGTCTTGCAGGCCGCAGACGGATACACTTGACGACTGCCGCCGCGGCTTCTCCCCCCAATAAACTTTTTACGCCTATCAGCTATAAAAAGCTATAAAAACTACAAAATTGAATGCAGGCTATGTGGAAAATGCGCCGACTTTGGCTCAGCCTGGTTCCGCCTCGAAGTGTCCTTCGAGTCCACCACTTTCGCCGATTAGCCCGTTTTGAGTGTACGGACAACCGGGGTCCTTGAAGTATACTATTTTCTCGCCGGACCTTGAATTGGAAACGTACTACGTACTCAAACATGTGGCTCTAGTAAGTACGGATAGTTACGGGTATTTGGAACACGGTAATCTTGGCGTCTCTGTCCAATGAAAGTAAATAAAGTTACAGGGCAATTTAAACTGTCTGCAAAACAAACACAACGACAACTTCCTGACATATTTCGGTCATATCTTATATGTAAAGGTGCTAAATTTCCTCATTCAGGTTAGAATGTAGTACCTACTTACCTATTGGAGTTGAGAAGCGAAATAACCTTGGGATCGTCGACATTCTTATTTATAGTCAATAGTCGCATAATGTGACGGTGTCACGTTAAAATTGTACCGGGGGCGAAAATTCTACCGGCCTACGTCATCAGTTGTTTACATCTTGACAACCTGCCTGGCAAAACATTCGGCTCATGTTTCCAAAAGACGAAATAACATAAGACAGATAACGGATCGCTAGATAACACTTTTTTTTACTTCATGTTTGTATTGTATTTAATTGTTTAATCGAATAGCAACAGACGACGCGTCAAATGACGTGGGACGGTTCTTGAACATTCGCGTCCTACGTCATTTGACGCGATCGCCCGTTTCCCGGCAACAGACGATCGCGTCGTCTGTTGCTATTCGATTTAACATTGATTTCCTTTCGTCCCTTTTCGTCGGAAATTGACGCCAGGGATCCGTGCCCATCCCCCCACACCGGTCCAACAACAATATAAAATGATACCGTAATGCACCTGTTTTTTGTCTTTGGATCTTTTGAATAAATGGATCAATACATGATGAATCACAATGATCGCAAGCAGAGGACCGTGAGAGTTATTGAGCAGCAGATGAACCAGTCCAAAAATCTGACACGTTAACGGAGCACTGAACTAGGCCCTCTCGCGATGACATTTTGTTTCACTACGACTTCTTTCAGCCTGCACACACCTTCTTCCCAAGCGACGGATAACGGCATAATACCAACGCCTTGATAGGTTGGCTGGCGTTTTTGAAAAGAAAAAAATACATTCTTTTTTAGTACACGGTATAAAGGATAATTATGAAACCTTTGATTGATATTCCACACATTTCTTTGCGGAGACACATTCCTGCTCCCCACTCTGTATTGGAGTGACTGCAATACCAGGCTTGGCCTCTGAGCACTGGTGGAATTCGGAAAATATGGCACCAGTCCTGGGGGCCTGTATATTTGTAGCGTCACAGGCGTAGGGTTTGGGAGGAAGAGGCGGGCCTTCTGAGAGGGGGTTCCGGGGGTTTCCTTCCGGGCGGGAGTTTTGGTTGTTGTAGTTTTCCGGTGGAGCTGTGCCTGCCTGTCCGATTGTGGAATCCAATAAACCTGCTATCAAGCTTACTTCGCTCACTACCTCGCCTGTGGTTATTACAATATCATTAAAAGTTACATAAAGTAACAGTTTAATAACAGAAACGCCAGGAAACACGGTTGAGCTGCTAGATTTAGGCGAAGAGCAGCGTCCACTAGCAACCTGACGTCGTTGAAACATGCGAGAGCGAGCCGATTAAAATCCTCCTAATAACTATATAAACTAAGATCAGACACAATCACTTGACCGAAGATCATGCAAGTAAAAAGCAATATTTCTCGCTAGAAATGTTATTAGAAACACCGGTTTAACGAGTGAATCGGTCCTAAAATATATGCATTTTCCCATTCAGATAATCAAGATTAATAAAGATTCATACACAGTCACTGACTGAAGATTATTCAAGGGAAAAGGTACATTTCTCGCTAGAAATGGCATTATATATAAACACGTTTAATGGTGAATCTGTCAAACAAATCAATAGACAATAGCTACGGCATCACCATTGATTTCCTTTCGTCTATATCCGACGGTGAGGGATTAACATGAATGTCCTGTCTATGCTGATCTGACCCCCCGCGTTGAAAAAAACGACGCGAAAGGTTATAACCATGAATGTCTATCTCTATCTAGACGACCCCGGTCGAGAGTGAAACGACGAAAACGACGAAAAAAGGTACCCATTCTCTTCGTCGAAAATTGACGCCAGGGATCCTTGGCCATGCGTCACACGTTTGACGAGTAGGGAGTGAGACTGTGTTGATTCTGTATGTGACGAATTAAATCTGAAGCTGAAGAGGGTCTCAAAGGACGCATATGCATCAACCTGTGGCTCCAGCCCCACAGGAAATGACTCAGCAAGTGCTCCATCTCGTTGCACCTCACCCAGCGGCTCGCTTGGAAGATTTGGCCTGAAGTTCTTCCCAGACCTACACCCTAGCCATCCAACATGCATATCTGAGATTCAGGCCTCTCTTTAATAATGACAAAAAGTTATGAGTTTTCTAGTCACCAGGCCTCAATTCCAGTGCCCTTGAAGTTGGTGAAACCGACGAAAGCTATCAGCCTGAGTCAGCCCTCACACCCACATCGGCGTTGTCATCAGAAGATGAAAGTGTAAAGGACTGGCGTGAAAAGAAGATTATTGTCAATGAATCCAGCCTCATGTCACAATCAATCAATTCAAACATACTGGTGAGAATAGATGTCCTTTTTCTCTCACATATTAACGGCCAAGGTAACGGCAGTACACTATGGGGGAAGTAGACATGTCTGCATGGCTGCAAGGCATCTACACAACAAAGAAGTCAGTCGATTGGGCTGGCCTCAGACTTAATGGCTCCAGTGGGAATGCAAATGTGAACTATCTTAACCTCTCTCAGTTAGAGAGAGGAAGCGATGTATTTTAATATAAAGGGAGAATTTATACAATTTATGTGAATAGTAAATATATAAACAAGGTTAATATAATTTGTATATTTTAGTTATGATTGATCTTTCCACGAAACTAATGAACATGTTTTAATTACTCCTATCCATTCTCTCTTTTTAATTGCACAGAGGGCCACTGGATATCTTTCATAGTGTTCTCTTGAAATACCTCCCCAAACACCAGGCCTTCTCATATGATGGAATGAGGGAGAGATGCTACCTCGCTATCCTAGAGCACAATGAAAACATTGTGAAAAGGAAACAAGCCACCACAGTGACATGTGTGTTACCATGTGTTTTTTGAATAGTATAATAACCAAAATTAGAAGGTTCACAGCTAACTTAATAGGCATACGTCGCTGAAAGGTTTCATCTATTCCTGGGGAGAGAAGTCTTCTATACAAATCTTCATTCCGATTTTCTGTGTCATCATATTCTTTGTCATTTACAGGAGAACCACGGTTCAAACAGGTGTACTGCAAGAAGTCCAAGCAGTGGATATTGAAAACAATCTTCACGCCACACACCACCCAGTTTATCGGACATCTAATCAAAAGGGGTCATGCACAGAAGACATGACCCTAACATCAAGTTCAAAGTCCCAACCTCCTCACTCACCCTGTCACAACCTGCTTTGTCACCCAACATTTCCCCCTAAACCAAAGGAGGCTGCCGCATCGAGACCTCTTCCCATAGCACCCAACTCCATCTCTCTCTACTCTGCTCTCCTGGGACACCTCCAACAGTGACTTTTTAGATTCTCCCTCTACTGTATGTATATTATAATTTATTTAGTTGTACCCTGTTTATTTAAATTTGTTGTCTACCCATGACACAATTCTTGCATTTGTGAATAAAAAATATAATCTAACTCCTGCTCTGTCTGTCTACACCAAAGTTCCACATTATAAACTTGGAAGGAGGTAACTGATATGCAATTAACTTATAGTGCAATTTAGACTTATAATACTTTATAATAATTATGTATGACCATTATTCTGCTATTCTTTTCATCTGGCAACAGTAGCTTAGTAGCTCCACTTGTGAAATGTTGGTCGTCCAATAATATAATTTCTCGAATATATACCTGTAACAACACTACTAAGGAGTAAAACAACGTGAATTTGAAGCAATTATTTCAAGAAATATAAACAAAAAAATATATCCAAAGAACGAAACTTATAGTTCCTCCTGAGCGTCGTCAGCTTCTTGGTGCCCGCAGTACTGGCCGTCTTGAGCTGGATATT
>OLKM01006271.1:0-14671 GCA_900291075.1 Melanogrammus aeglefinus | reverse complement strand
TTGAAGTCATTATTTCCTTTCCTATTGAGTTCTCGAGTGAGTTAACTTTTATGCATCAATATGCTGTCATCAAACTGCTGAAAAATATCTAAAAGATGGCTCGAGCGTACCAAGTTATACCGGTTGAGGTGCATCGCAGTTGTCCAGTTGTTTAAACCAGTTCCAACCAATCAAAGTTGACTGCTAACTCCCTGCTTGAGCCGACAATGGCCTTGAGCCTGGATATTCAATAACATCACATTAAGATAGCAACGCAGTTCATTAACTTCACTATTTGGACGCCATTTCTTATTTCCTTGATTATTTACTTATTTCCAAGTTGTCCGTCCATCGGTCCTCCAGAAATAGACCCGTGCCTGGAGCACGACCTGTGTGACCAGCTGTGTTTCTCCACCCGGGCGGGCGGATCGGGGTGTGAGTGCAACGCCGGCTACCAGCTGGGCCCAGCGGTGGCCGGGCATGTGCAGGAGCCAAACGGTTAAAGCTGAGCTACACTGGTATAGGACAAAAACCAACCAAACAAACATGATAGATAACACTGTGAAACATGCACTGCTTGGCAACAGGCTAATGTCAAGTGAAGTTTATTCATCTTTTGGGTTCAATCTTCTGGCAATAGATGTATGGCTGAACTAGAGTGTAGTCTGGCCGAACAGAACGTACGGTTAGCGGACTGTAAGACTTTTGGATCTTGTGAGATCCGAGGGATGACCGTAACTACGGTCGTAAAAAGGAATGAGTACATCGTTTCTGCCTGATCACCGAAGGACCATATGTTCATTAAAAACGTCAATGCCCTGACCTCCGTACCAGCAGAAACCTCCTGCCTGCGGTAAAGTAGCATGGATTGCTACCGTTCGCTCCTCCTAACCTTGATTCGCCTCAGCTGTTCGGAGCGACACAGAGAGCGTAGTAACGGTCATCCCTCGGCGTCTCAGCAGATCCAAGTTACATCCGTTAAACTTATCGAGCTGTATCGACCTTCACTCTGAGTCCGTCACGTACGTCTTAAAAAAGGGATGACTAATACCAAATGGTCGCGAGGAAACGTAGTGCCTGAAATATTGTTAAAAGATTAACTTAAAAACCTCGCTGGTTCGATGGACATTGAGGGGCGGGCATTTGCCGACCGGAAAAGGCCCCGCGGCGAGTTACATCACACCCTATAAAATCTTGTGAACTGTGCATGGCGTAGACCATATGAAAGCCGCTGCCAGATGATCATCAGCTGCACTCCCCTTAAGGCCGCGCGCAGGATTGTTGCCCATACTCCTGGTTGAATGAGCCTTAAACCAGGCCGGAACTTGGCATCCCGCTCGCTTTGGTTAAGGCATGGGACAATAACGTCTACCAGCCAATGGGACAGGCCTCCGCTTTGAAAAGAGAGATAAACCCCAAATCTTCTACCCCGTAAGCAGAGCGAAAATGTTGGAGTGTGCTCCCCTTAGCGGCTGGTAGTGGGTTCAGGTAAGCTCTCAACCCTCCCTGGGCACAAATGTGAGCAACCTCTCCTGCTCTGCCTGTGAGGCAGAGGCGGGCTGAAACGCTCATCCACCTCCAAAACAGCTGTTATAATTGGACGCCTATTACAACTTTGGCAGGAAGGCTGGATTTGTGCCACAGTGACACCACTGGTGCCACCTGTGCCCTCCACCTAAAGGCAATCTCACTGACAGAGAGGGCACAGCAGCATCCCCAAACCCGTCTTGCAGAGCAGAGGGTCTAAAAGGGAATGCTTGGTTTGTCAATAACAAGAGCGTAGATCGGCAGTCCGCAATGGGACTCGTACGCGAGCTTCCATGTGAGTGATTGCTAAAACCATCGGGAGTCCAGCCTGGTGCCGTAGGGTACGGGCGCTGGCGCAAACGGCGTGCTCCTTCAAGGAACTGGCCCACCAAGGTGATGCCTCCCTGAGAGGCGGCCGTTGTAAATCGCTGCCCTGTGTGGTGCGAAAACAGATCAATGGCAGAAGCGTAGACTTTCACCGTACTGACCGCCTTGCCTTGGTCCAACTGGGACTGCAAGAAACCGCAGCACTGAGGCACAGGGCAAGCGCGCTGGCTCAATATCCATACTCTGGCACCAGTCTCGCAGAAAATTCTCCACCTGAGCGCATAGCTGGCTCTAGTTGATGCGAGCCCTAGCGTTGTTGAGTGTGCTCTCCTGAACAGACGCCATCCTAAACGCTCAGTGTACGGGCGTCTGTATGGGCCAAACCCAAAGGCGCAGGGCGATCCGGGTTTGGATGCCATATTTCTTCTTACCCACCTGCTTGCCAGCAGGGTCTGCCCTGCTCGGCAATTGCCATGGCGCTGCACCCTCAGGTAGCTGGCAAGCAGATCTGCAAACCAGGGTCTCGGCTGGCCAACGTGGGGCAACCAACAGGAGCTATTTGTTGGCCCTCCTTTGGGATCCTCGTGCAGAACCTGAGGGGATGAGAGCGATCGGAGAACAAGCGTACAGACAGCCCTGTCGGCCACTCTTGATGATAGAAGCATCCAGGCCCAAACTGCCCCCCTCCCCCTGGAGAGTACCACTCTTGGCGAGTGGGATTGTTTCCGCTGACGCAATACACGAATCCACTTCGCGCAACCTCGTAACCGCATCCAGATCTGTTTCTACAACGTCTGTGTGCAGTCTCCACTCTCCCGGGAGTGGTCCCGTCCTGGAGAGACATGCCGGCCGTCACTGTTGCTACGCCCGGAATGTCACAGCCCCTTACTGAGGCAAGCGAGGCCATGCACCCATTTAGTAGTAGTTCCTCCGCCACCTGGAGGCATCTCCGGGGACTTTGTCCCCCCTGGTGATGTGACGTGATGGTACACCGCTGAGGTGTTTGTCCGCATCTTACCAGGAACGTGGTTGCGCGTGTATCGCTGGCAGGAATCGCTGAATGGGCGACGGTGAATGGCCTTCAATTCGGAGGACATTTATTATGCCGCGATGTCCACGGAGGTTGCCACAAATGCCCCTTGCGAGTCTCGAACTGTCCTTCCCGACAGATCCCCCCACCCTGTTACCGGGATGCATCGTCGAGATGACCCTGTCTCCTGTGTGGAAGACCACCCAGGGGGACACCTCCTCAGCCAGGAACCTTCCGGTTCCTCCAAGGACGCTAGGGCCAAATGCAAGCTCGGAGACAACCACACAGACTTGACCTGCCTGTCGTCTCTTGGGTGGAAGTTGGAAAGCCATTGGAACCACACGCACTGGAAGGGGCCGAGACCTCAGCAGACCTAGTGGATAACACTGATGGCTGCAGCCATCAAGCCCAGCAGTCTCTGGACTCTGTTAGGCGTAAGGTAACCAGCTGGGCCAAGCCGAAAATGCCTCAGGGTTCTCGATCAGCTGTACCGCATCTTCCGACCAGTGAGAGAACCGCTTTCATTACTGGCTGAATCTAAGTGAATCCCCAGGAACACTGCCTGTTTGGACGGGGCTCCTGCACATTGCCTTCTTCAGTTGGACTGTAAATCCAGAGAACTGGATGTGTGGGCAGCATATGTATGTGGAGTGTCGGTACGGCACTACCTGCTCTCGAGAGGGCGGCGCAAATACAGCCAGTCGTCCAAGGTACGTTGGATATTCTTTCAGACCCTGGCCTGTGAGTGGGCTAGTGCTGTAGTGAGACCACTCGCTGAGAACTATCTTGGCCGGAGGCCCAGTAGGAGAGGTGAGCCGAAAGGGAGGACCTGGAACTGGAACGCCCTGCCTCGGAAAGCAAACCGGAGGTATGGCTGTGTCTCCGGCGATTGGGACATGGAAAGTAGGCGTCCTTTAAGTCCAGAGACGTAAACACTCTCCCTGCTGAATTGACCTTATCACCCACTGCGGTGTGGACCATTTTGAATGGCAACACCTTGAGGGTACCTGATTCAGGGGCCTTAGATCCGAGTACAGGCCGCTGACCGCCGTCCTTTTTGGGACGACAGATAGTATAGGAATAAACCCAACTTGCTGTGCGCTGAGTGGCGTACCCTCTGCTATGGCCACCTTTAAAGTAGCTCCTGGACCTCCTTGTCGAGCACATGCCGTTTAAAATTGGGTCTTTTACAGGCGTTACCTTGACCCCTAAAAAAGCCGGGGGCCGCCGTCGAAATTGTAGCCGGTACCCACGGGTACTGTTGTCACAAAACCAGGGTCTGGCAACATATCCTCCCAGGAGGATCCGAGACAAACTGGAGAGCGCAGCCGACAGGCAGCCCCTGACCGCTATGTGCAGCGCGCCGCGGCCTTGCGTACTTGTGTCTCCCTACTTGGTTCTGGTCCTCGTTCTCCCATCGTAGATTGAGGATCTCGGGCTGGACCTTGTTGCGCTGAACATTGCCGTCCAATGCTGTCCGTGAAGCCAGCTGGCCGCTGTTGCCTGCCTACGAAAGTTAAGCAAGCTGTCCGTGCGAAGGCAGCTGGGCGCTGTTGCTGGGCTACCCTTGGTGTTTGGTTAGCGCGCTGAGCTGTGTTCTAATACATACGGCGCTGGGACCGCCTCCTAGACGCTACAGCACGTTCAGTGCGGTGTCTTCCAAACAGCGTTCTGGGTCGTCTGATGAAAACATGCCAGGTGTCACAGTGGAGGTTGAGCAGCTCGTCTGATGGCTCTGGCATGAGAGGTCTTCTGCGGCAAGCCACACCTGCCGACGGCCACAATGACTGCAGCGGCATCGAATCTCCCACGTCACGTGTCAAGCTGGCTGTGAGCCGATTAGGGCAGCATCCAGGCCATGCATCCTCGTCCGCCGGGTCTAGCGTCCTACGCAGAGAGCGCAGTGTCATAGTAGAGCGTGCCTGTGCGGGCTGCTCGTGGCGATGGCATTAAAGGAGCGAGTGACAGACGATCCGTCCTTCTGCACACCCTCCTTAAACTGTGGGGCAAATTGGTTGCGAGGTGACACCCGGGTCAGGGCCGCAGCGGTGTCAAGGAGGCAATTAACGCCTCCACTTGGTGCATGTCCCCACTGTGTTCAGCTGCGGGTAAACAGTCATTGCCAGCTGACGACAGGCTGCATTAAACTGGGGCCGCTTCGAGGCCCTGCCCCAACTGGACGTGAGCATCCTGGTGTAGTCCCTGCCACAGGAATAAGAAGTGTGGGGGGCTAGTGTGCGAGACGCCATCCAAACACCCCCTGAGGGACTGGGCCGGTGTGGTGGGCTGGAGGGCCAGGATGGTTAGCGCGCTCAGCACCCTGGACATCAGAGAGCATACAAGGCGTCTCCCACCCCTGTGGACTCATCTCTAAGAGCCGTACGTGGTTTCACCACGCGGCCAGCTCCACCTGTTGTGTTCCTCCTCCTGTGGCCTGTGTATGCCAGGAGAGATAATCACCATGATTTGGCTCTTCGTACTCTTGCCGTCATCCTGACTGTCAGGTCCTGCGTACAGGGTAACGACCTGCTGCGTGGCCGTGATGTAGGGATGGCGGGCCTTCTCTGCTCCTCCAGCCTGCCTAGCTTTTCTGTTAGTGTTTGGAGGGCTGCGAGGATTTGCGCGACTCGGCGCTACCGCCCCCTGTAAGCTCAGCCTGGGGCGGGGCGCTTCGCCGGCCTGGGGCATCTTCTTTGTCAGACCTACGGCGAGACTCGTACTGATGAGTCTCTGAATGTCTGCGTGTGTGCTTATGCCACGCTTACGGATCGGAGGCGACGGAAGGGGTGAGCGTCGCCTCTTCTCGACCTGCCCCCTGCGCGTGACCACGCACTGGTTGGCACGCGAAGTCGCTCCCCCTGGACAGGTCAAACTGCTGGCACTTGCAGGGGTTGCCTACGTTCCTCCAGACGAAGTGACGGCCCCCAGGCAATCACAGGGTCACTCCTGTGCCCATCGTCAGCGCTCATCGCCGCGCTGCAGATTCTGCAGTGGTGTGGGGGCATTTCTGGCAAACTGGCCACTTCCCCCAACACCGAAGTAACCAGAAGGCTCTCTGTGCCGGCACGGTGCGGCGAACACACCTGAACCCAGCTCAACTTGGCCCCAGCGGCTGCGGACACGGCTATAGGGGCTGTTGGATTAAGCACTTCTAACCGCGCAAAGTCAGGAATACACCTGGTGGCGGCAAGGGCGCGCGACGCAGCTGACCGGCTCACACTCCCTCAGCGGCTTGCGGACGGCGGCTATAGGGTGCTGTTTTGATTAAGCACTTCTAACCTGACGCAAAGTCAGAGAGTGACACCCAGTGAAGACAGGTAATTGAGCTGAATTAATGACAATGCACATAATTTGGTAATTCAGAAAGCATACACTAATTCAGTACACAAAATCATAAATAATTATAATTTTTAAATAAGAGATCTTCCACTCACTTGGCTATTTAATAAATGGCATAGAGGAGCTTAACACAATCAAAAGTTATAATGACACGATAGTTGTGCTGCAATAATACAAATTATAAGTGCTCACGCCAGCGCCGCGAATGCACAGCTGGACTTAATGCGAGAAGATTGTAAATAAGGGAGACTTCACTCTGGAATTTAACTCAAACAATATACTGACCGAGGACAACAACAATTGCACCGTATGCAAGGTGGCCGGCAGGCACGCACGAATGCGTCGCAAGCTCGCCTTTGTGTCTGGTCACAACAGCAACTAAAAGCGCAGCGGTGGCCGCACCAGTGCGCGGACGCAACCTAGCGGGCTCACACCAAACCGCCCACAGCTGCGGACAGCTGGCTAAGGTGCGCTAGTGCTCTACCAAACAAACGGAAAAAGAACAAATTTATAGATCCAACGTTTAAGTGATCTGTACGTTTAACGCAAGAGAGTTAACTACACAGTCCACACACTGATCAACAGGGACACAAAGGCGCCTGTACCGTGGGTTTTACGATCTTGTGGCCTGCGTGCTATGGCTCTGAAAAATAGATCACGTCTACCTGGTCCGGTGAGGCGATCAATGTAAAGAGGACGAAACGGAGCAATCCATGCTATTTACAAGCGCAGGAGGTTCTGGCCTTCGGAGGTCATGGGCATGACGTTTTTTGACATATGGTTTCGGTGATAGGCAGAACGATGTACTCATTCCTTTTTAGACCGTAGTGACGGTCAGAGTGAGGTCGATACAGATCCACTTCCGCTGCCGTTGTGCTAGACTTGCGTGCAATGTGCCAGAGGGTGACCCATACATCACTACATTAATACCCCAGGCTTGGGTGTGTTGACACTATTATCAATAAGTGTGTAAGTTTAATAATAAATACAGAATTATGGTCACAGTATTATTTTACCTACTTTAAATGTACACTGGAGCTATATACAGTGAAGAAATATAGTATTTGACACACTTTCTATTTGCAATTCCTCCACTTACAAATCATGGAGGGGTCTGAAATTGTCACGGTAGATGCATGTCCACTGTGTGAGAGATAATCCAAAAAGAAAAATCCAGAAATCACAATATGAATTTTTAACAATTTATTCGTGTGATAGAGTGAAATAAGTATTTGAAACCAACGTAAGATTTGGTAGAGTAGCCTTTGTTTGCAATTACAGTGGTCAAACGTTTCCTGTAAGTTCTTCACCAGGGTTGCACCTGCAGATGAGGATATTTGGCCCCACTCCTCCACACAGTCTTCTCTAGATCAGTCAGGTTTCTGGGTGTCGTCAGAAACACGGAGTTTTCAGCTCCTTCCAAAGATTTTTAATTGGATTTAGTCTGGAGACTGGCTAGGCCACTCCAGAAACCTTGAGGGGAAAAATATGCTTCTTACGAAGCCACTCCTGGTTTTCCTGGCTGTGTGCTTTGGGTCGATTGTCATGTTGGAAGATCCAGCCGCGATCATCTTCAATGATCTGATGAGGAAAGAGGTTGTTCCCCAAAATCTCACAATACATGGCTGCGTCATCCTCTCTTAATACAGTATCAGTTCCTGTCCCAATGAGCAGAAAAACACCCCAAAGCATATGCTACCAACCCCATGCCTTCACAGTAGATGGTGTTCTTGGATGGTACGCATCATTTTCTTCTTCTCCAAACCGCTTAGTGGATTATGACCAAAAAGGTCCATTTTTGGTCTCATCTGACACAACAACTTTCTCCATGACTCCTCTGGGTCATCCAAATGGGTATTGGCAAACTTAAGACGGGCCTTAACATGTGCTGGTTTAACCAGGGGGAACCTTCCGTGCCATGCATGATTTCAAACCATGACCGTTTTAGTGTTTACCAAACAGTGACCATGGAAACGTGGTCCCAGCTCTTTTCAGGTTCATTGACCAAGTCCTGCCGTGTAGTTCTGGGCTGATTCCTCACCTTTCTTAGCATCATTGAGACCCCACGGGGTGATATCTTGCATGGGGCTCCACTCGGATTGAGATTGACCGTCATGTTTAGCTTCTTCCATTTTCTAATGTGATTGCTCCAACAGTGGACTTTTTTCACCAAGCTGTGCTTGGCAATTTTCTCCGTAGCCCTTTCCAGGCTTGTGGAGTTGTACAATTTTGTCTCTGGGTCTTTGGGACAGCTCTTTGCTCTTAGCCATGCTGAATGTTTTGGGCTTACTGATTGTTTATGGGGTGGACAGGTGTCTTGTCCATGTCAGCTAACGACCTCACACAGGTGCATCTGATTCAGGATAATACAGGGGAGTGGAGGAGGACTTTTAAAGGCGGACTAACAGGTCTTTGAGGCTCAAAATTCTAGCTGATAGACAGGTTGTTCACATACTTATTTTCAGCTGTATCACACACAAATAAATTGTTAAAAAAATCATAGATTGTGATTTCTTGATTTTTCTTTTTTAGATTATCTCTCACACAGTGGACATGCACCTACCATGAATTTCAGACCCCTCCATGATTTCTAAGTGGGAGAACTTGCAAATAGCAGGGTGTTCAAGTACTTATTTTCTTCACTGTAAAGTGCAAAACGAATAAAGATAATGTCGGAGTAAAAAAACATCTCCTTATCGAAGTGTGACTAAAAACAAAGAATATGTTTGCATTCTAAGACAGCGTTTCCAAATGCTAAGGCACATGCATACAATCCATACAGGTTCATACAGATGAAGTATAAAACACTATGTCCAAAGTTCTCTCTATTTAGGCTCTATCATTTAGATAAATGTTCGAAAAAATATAAACAATGTTCGATTTTGTCCTCTTAAGGTGTGTGTGTGTGTGTGTGTGTGTGTGTGTGTGTGTGTGTGTGTGTGTGTGTGTGTGTGTGTGTGTGTGTGTGTGTGTGTGTGTGTGTGTGTGTGTGTGTGTGTGTGGGGCAACAGCAATGCAACTGGCCTGAGAGACGCACACAGTAGAGCTCCTATCCTTAAAGTGAAATATGGTATAGAGGCTTTCTCAGGGTTAAACAATACCCACAATGGGCGAATTGAGAAGGAAAGTTGAGACTTAAATATTATGAAGGCTTGACACTGATTATGGGGTAGGATGGTTTTCACCCTTCTATACTAAGAGACCACAGCCGCTCCTCCTCTAGTCTTTCACTTTTCTTGTGTTCAATGTTTGTTTACTTACACACTTGGTCAGGTCGTGTGACAATAGTGGGGAACGTGTAGACATCTTCTATCGTTAGACGTCTAGTCAGATATTTTCTTCGCAGTATGAGGAAATGCAGGTGATGATGAGAAACACATTAGATTACTTACTGGTAATGTCTGCATGTGACCAATAGATGACTTTTAAGATTCCAGCCAACCCCAAAAGGTTAAGCATCACATAGAAATGTGTGTTACACGTATGCGACACTTTCAACTTTGTTTGTTTTGTAACCCGTCATTTCATAAAGGTCACCCATGGTGGTTTTTCTTTAAAGACTTGTGATGCCTGTAGTGAAAACGGGACATAGTGCAGGTGGAGAGGTAGCAACTTATATGAAACGAGTCAATTTTGAACTGTGTGTGTGTGCGTGCGGCACAGTAACTTGCATCATGAATACGCCATGTAACGCGACCCACTTATCATCCAATCTTCTTTTTGCCCAGGTGTTCACGGCCCAGCTTCCTCTTAAGCCACCTCTGAGGCGCTTCCGATCAAATCGCCGTTGGCGGCAGGGCGGACAGGTATGCGACAGGCTGACGAGACTCTATTCACCTCGCTGCGGCGTCACTAAGACGCGGCATTTCTCTACGCCACAAACAACGTTTGTTTGAGTACAAACGAATGGACACCATTGTCCTCCAGGATGCATCACTTTATTTGTATTTGCAGACTGTAAATATTTGAATGAGTGGTCGTCATTTGTGAGCAATGCCTCTTGTCAATCCGAAGGACAAATATTGGCTTATTTTGAAAATAACGCAATCCACAGGTGTATTGTGGTGGGCCATCGGATGTACCACAGACTGTTCTGCAAATACAAAGATAGATTCTGTTCAAGAAACCCAATGCAGCGAGTGAAGTCAACTGAATTATGGTCCTGTTGGCTTTCCATGAACAGAGACCTAACCATCGTACGCTTCACACTAGCCCCGGCGCCATGGCAACCTGTGTTGCCACGAACACGCTCTACTGGGCCCCGCAAGGAAATGGATCCATATTCCGGTGAGCGTCATGCCATTCTTTCATCCAAAATAAAATAAATATTCACATTAACTTAGAGGGTGAGTTCCTTTTCAGGTCCTCTAGTCTGGATGCTCGCAACCAACTGACAAAGTTGGCAGTTGGCAGCCATCTTGGCTGGTGTCAAAACAATTGACACAAACAAGAAATTAAAAAATGTCAGAAAAAACATCTTAACTAATATAATAATGTGATTTAAAGATGAAAATATATATATTAATATACCAACGCTTTTATCCAGAGCGACTGACATTAGGTTCATTCAACCAACGCTTTTATCCAGAGCGACTGACATTAGGTTCATTCAACATTGAAAAAAACTGCCAGAAACTGGGTTAGTTATTAATCAATCCGATGTGAAATTTTGTACCTCATCTCTGCCCAACCGTACCGATCTGGGCACACCTTTTTGTATGTGTGATCTCTTTTTGTGTGTGTGACCTGAAGTCGATGAGTCAAAGAAGTCACAATGACTAAACTCGTGAACATGGTAGAATCATGAGTTCATATTTTTGACTCATCTCGTGAATGGTCATTATTTTGTCAAGCAGCAAAGCTGCGAGACAACCATCGTTATACGTTTTCCTATTATTATCCTGCCATAGGAGTCTATGGCAGCCAGAAGAAAGCCTTGGTGAAAAGTTGTGAAATTTGGCACACTGATTAAGGACTGTCCCATGATCCCTCACAGCATTTTGGGGTCGCTAGCTCAAGAACTCTAGCGCCACACCAACAGGTGAAAGTTGGACATGGATTCATGTTTATAACTTTTGACCCCTTTATCCAATATTCACAAACAGCCAAGCCGGGTTCAACGCACCCTATGTTGTCGTTTTGCGCCATAATGGATTTTCCGCCATCTTGGTTTTTATCAAAAACCTTCAAAATACATCTACAGACCATGCTTCACAAAACTTATCGAATAGATTTCTCAAATTCAAAACCGTTTGGCCGCGACAGCCAATCAAATACGCCCACAAGGAGCCAAAAAGTATGCCAATTTCTCAACATATCTATAGCCAAACTTGCCAAACAGAAAGTATGCCAATTTCTCAGCAGCCCGAACTTGGGTACATAGACCCATGACATCATCATGGCCAGGGGACACTCGTCAAATTTGGTGACCTTTGACCTCTAGGGGATACTGTAATTAATGAAGATGTGTTTTTACTCCTCTCTTCACACAAGTATATTTTAAACTTTTTGTCAATGTCTCGTGATACTCTCAGACCTCTTCATATAGCCAATGAATTATTTCTCGTGGACACATCACAATTTGGCCGCCATGTTGAGAGTTGTCAAAATCAATAGTACATATCCACAGGCCACAAATTCTGTCCAATCTTTATGAAACTTGCCATTTATGATCTTCGGACCAAACTGAAAAAATGTGCAAAAGAAGAAGTATGCCTGTTCTCAGCAACTCTTTAACATATCATAGCCAAACTTGGTGCATAGACTCATGACATCATTCTGGGGACACCCAAACAATTTGGTGACCTTGACCTCAGGGGGACATCAAAAGGAAGTGAGCTCATATCTCTGCAAAGCCTCCATGTATCCAAACCAATCTTAGCTCGACCCTAACCTGATGGTGCCCAAATATTTGGAGGGCGTTGTTAGCAGCAAGTCTATTCTGGCCCTAAGAAAGCAACTTGTGTTTTCATTGTGATAACCATTTGCCGATAGCTTTCATTGTAGGGGAAATAGACATCTTGTTGCCACCAAACCGATTAAGTCTGTCCAGCAAAATTAGTTTATGGAGTCCTATTCTGCTTGACCCCCACAGTGCTGCTTGCAGCTATATTTTATATTATTATTATTATTATTATTATTATTAATACTTAAGAACGTAATGGTCAAGTTTTATATAGAACTAATGAGGGGCTGTATTTAAAATAAAATGATCTCAAATTGTATTCATGATTCCGAGAGTACTATTGTAACAAGAGCCCTTGTCAACAATCACAGGGATTTATTTTATTGCAAATTCCTGAAAGTGCATAAACATATATGTACAATAAAACGATTTTTTTTCGGAACTTACTTAATGTTAGTTCCATGCTTGTGCCATTCGTTATGTCAGGGTTTCCATGGACACCTCCCCGTGGACCCCCGTCCTGGTCCTGCGAGGTCAGGGGTGGGTGTCGGCCCTGGCTGTCGATTGGATCCACCGGCGGCTTTACTGGAGCGACCGGCAGAATGGGTCCATCACTGTGGGGGCCCTGGACGGCCTGGAGCCAGGGCTGCTCATCAGGGGCCTTCAGCGGCCCATCGCCCTGGCAGTGGAGCCCTTCCTTGGGTAAGCCCCGTAGTCTTGAAGAAGACTCGTACTACTGGGGTGAATCAGCCCAGTAGTACGGCTGAATCAGCCCAGCCTTGGACAATTCGACCGACTTGGTATATAACGGAGTGAGCCCAAATCAATGGAAGCAAGTTTTCCCCCTGTGATGAGGGACGAGAAGTCCTACACCTTCGGGGAAAAAAACAGGTTGAGTTACCTATGAGTAATTTGCGGTTAGTTCCTCCTCTGAAATCCAGGTGTTTATTTCCTGGAATGATTGCCTTATTGTTTTGGCCACTCAAAGAATGATTGTTGTTGAAAGGGAGGAATGTTGCGCATATTTAATGCATGAGTATTTCTGGGAAGAGAAAGAGTAACCCGATGAACTGCATCGTAAACTTATCTGATTAACCCGGATAACAATACAAAGTGTTTTCCGCAACTTAACTTAGTTATACATATTTTTTCGACCGTGAGGACGGCGCCTTCCGTGATGGGTAGTGTATCCCATCGTTGAATGTTGTTTTAATATTTAAAATGATTAAAATTATATTTAATTGTAGGAGGTGTTCTCCACATCTCACTAACACATTGACGACAGTCCGTCTGTTATCAGACACTACTCTCTGTTCCTCTCTGAATCAAAATACGATCATGCGCAGGTCAAAGGATTGTTTTCAGGCCACAAGTTCACAATCTGCGGCGTGAATCAAAATACGATCAATAGCGCAGGCATCTAAATGATTCAAAGATAGTGTTTCAGGCCTACCACAAGTTCACAAATCGGTTATTGGGGATGCTAGAAAGATACCAGGTGTGTATACGACAGAAATTCCCGGTGTAATCGAATGCATGGACTAAATCTCAACAAGGACTCATGTAGCCTACATGCTTTGTGGGAGCTTCTTTGTTGTGTAAATAGTCTGTGGTAATTTTGACCAATGTACACAAATGAAAAGTCAGTTGAATCTGTTATATATCCTATCTGGATATCAGCCACACCGGTGCGCCAATGGCTCTGCCGTTTATTACCTGCTCTTTACTGTTTCAGAGTATCGGATTCACTTCCAACAGCAAGTGGATTGCCTTGGGAACCTTTTGAACCGTTTAAGAAGTCTCCAGTTTAATTGCATTAGTTGGACTATTGTTAAGAGCAGGGTACTTGGTGATTCCCCTGTTGTGTTGAAATATTGACCGATGGATCTACAGAGATACGTGAATAAATCATATTTCATACACTGTATACTAAGTCATCTGTGAAGATGATTTCTGCCATCTCAGATAGATTTCCCCCGGTAATCGTGGTTAAGACTACAACTTCCATGTTCCCACGCTACTCCAAGACGTCTTCAAAACTACAACTTTTTGTTCCTGTTTTGATTGAGAACCCCTCGTGGCACAACTTGCATATTATACCTTTGAATGCCTACTGGCCGGGATGTGATCACAAAAGTCGCATTGACATTTTCAGGAGTGACCGGCCTAAAGTTTCAGATCCTTTAAACCTAGTAGAGTTATACTTTCACAGGTGAATTGCCCCTTCTCATATTGTTGATATTGACATGGCTAGTTAGGCTCTCAATCAATCAGATTGCGCAGTCGGATCTCACTGCTGTAGAATTGGATACTGTCTCGATGAAATACCTCTGCTGTCAATATTCTCCGCTAACATTCTGCATTCCAGTTCTTAGTTTATCCACGGCTCCTAACTAGCTTTATTTTCTGGCAGGCTTCTTTTCTGGGCAGAGAGCGGCATCTTCCCCAAAATCAGGAGAGCAGGCTTGGATGGCCAAGACGTGGTGACCTTGGTGGCTTTCTCCATCTCCAACCCTGTGGCCATCTCCCTAGGTAGGTTCCCCATCACTAGACGTTCTCTAAGT
>OLKM01006270.1:0-14676 GCA_900291075.1 Melanogrammus aeglefinus | reverse complement strand
GGAGGGGAGGATCGCTACAGCGATGGGATGCACCACTTTCAACTCCCACTGGAAAGAGAGAGAGGAGTGGACAACAGGCTCAGTTAACATCAAGCCTCATAGGGCACAGAGGGAAGGGACGGCACCATTGGCGTTGGTTGATTATTAATAGGAAGGAAACCATTTGGTTTTTTACAAATATCTTCAATCAAAAACAATGATTTCATGTTCATATTTAAACTCGATTTGAACTTCAAAATATAGCGTTTTATAGGGTTAACTATTAATCCGCCACACTAATACTTAAGTAACAAGTTTAGAATTTCTTTGTCAACTTAATGGTGACTATCATTGTTTTTTTACAAAAAATTTTTTTAAAATAAAAGAATAAATGCCGCAGCAATACATGAAGCTATTTTATAAAAATGCATTCATTTTATTACATATGCTACATATTCAGTTTTAATTTAAAAGACAGACACTCTGTACGACAATAATATTTACACTTCTGCTTATCTTTCAAAAAAACGGCAAGAAATTAAACTATAGAAAAAGTAAACAATATAGACGATTAGGCTGAATACAATTAAAGAAAGTTATATAGGCCAGTCAAGAGAAAAGCGTGCCTTGTACTTACAGTCAACGATAGTCCGGTGCCACCCACAAAAAGTCCTTGCCACCAGTGATACAAAACCTCATTACTGAGCGCTGTACAAACACCTACTCCAGCTACATTAAAGACCTCATCTCACTGACACACTAACACTGTCTTCTCACACTAAAGATGTCATGAATTTGTCAATAATTCTTGATTCACATGGATATATTATTAATTTAATATATTATATGAATGGCTTGAATGTACTATTTAATGTACTATTTCAATGAAATTACCATCACATATACTTTCTAACAAAAAGTTCTCAACTAAAGTGACTTTAATAACTAAACCTCCCAAGCCCACTGGTGTATAATCATCACATTTAATAATGACCACAGAAACAATATATTTGCATCTATTATTCTTGTTTAGGTAATAATCACATGTAAAACATTATTTTCAAACAAATAAGAATCAAAGGATTATCTCTACAAATCCAAAGCTCGAATTTAATCACAATAAATGTTATACATTATAAATTGCAATAGTTTTCCATTAAATCTCAATTTGTATCCCAAAAGAGTGAATGTAAAAGAGATCACAGCGGTCCTCCCCAGAATGTGCTGCCGTCACTCTCAATCCCCAGTCTGATGAGTGGAAAACAGGTCATTTCCATAACAGAGGAAGCTTTGCAATGCTCAGCTGAAACTGGGGTTCTGAGAGGGTTTAAAGTCCTCTGAGTTCAACACTGCAGGACTCGGAGCTGTCACTCAACACCCCAGAAACCGTGGCAACCATGAATCACCTCACCCTCCTTTTCTGGACGGTGGTCTGTGGTTCTTAACAGGTTGGTTCATTCCACTCAGTCAAAATGTGGACCACCCTTCTCTGTTTGCTTGTGTTTTCTATTGGATAACTCAATGTTTGGTTTGTTTGTTTCCTACAGGAACCAGCAGTCAGGTGACTGTGACCCAGACACCAGTAGTGTCCTTTACTCCAGGATCCACAGTCACTCTGACCTGTAAAATAAACCCAGCGGTTTACAGAGATGGGGATGGAGATAATATGTTCTGGTACCAACAGAAACCTGGAGAAGCCCCCAAGCTCTTCATAAAATATACTAACCAACGTGTATCACCAACACCAGCTCGGTTTAGTGGCAGTGGAAGCAGCACTGCCTTCTCTCTGACCATCAACGGCGCCCAGCGTGAAGATGCAGCAGTTTATCACTGTCAGAGTCTCCACTATCCTAACAGTGTCTGGGTGTTCACACAGTGATTGAGAGCCGTACAAAAACCTCCCTCAGTCACACTGCGTAGACACTGAGCTGTTACAGCAGGAACCTGCTGCAGCTGCTGAGGGGGAAGAGACTCTGACACAGAGCGCTGAGCACAGAGCTGGCTCTAACCAGGGGCCTCCTCCAAGGGCCAGCATTATATTCCTCAGCATTATTAAACATACAAGTACTACCTCAACTACCACAAATTGCATTGTACTACCTCAACTACCATATATGTAATACAACTATGACCTTAATTGCCACGTATTGCATACAACTACTAACTCAACCACAACATATTCCATACAACTACCTTAACTACTAAATAAGAATACTACCTCCACTACGAAATGTTACATAAAACTTTTACCTCAACTAACACATATTTACTACAACTAGAACCTTGACTTATCCATACAACTTCCACCTCAAATAACACATATAACATACAACTACTGCTAAATCTCAAAGATATTAAATATATTCGATTAGATAAAACTTTATTATCCCCCATAGGAGAGATGTGTTCGTTGCAACAGTGGAAAAACACAGGATACAAATACAATACAATACAATAAGAACACATAGTATTAATGCAAACAAAATAATAATTACTAAAGCAACTAAAAATAATTAAACAGTGCAACTAGAACCTCAACTACAACATGTTAAATACAACTAGAACCTCAACTACAACATATTAAATACAACTCCTAAGTATTGAATACAACCCGAAAAGAGTTGACTCGGCTTTATTGTAGTGATTTTGGTGAGACACAAGGGGATGTCATTGAGCTGCCTGTTTTCACTGTAATATCAAGAGACGCTTCTGAAAACCTCAGCCCTACAGGCGTCAGTTTGTTTTTAGAAGTGGTGGGGACAATAACCATAAGCTTGAGTGTGGTTTGAAAAGTGGTGGGTACCCTTATGTAAGCTATTCATCCATTCAACGCTGCATTACAATATGCTCTGCAGTGTATTGTCAGGTGTTGAAAAACCAGTTTGTGTTTTGGCTTGTTTTGCAAAACGACGGTTTGGAAACACCAGGGTATTGGCTCGGGATATGTTAATACTAATACACACAGGAACAAAGAAAAGTGTTGGCAATTTAACACTTATCTTGACATCAACAAAGTTTACCAGACAATCAAAGGTCAGACTGTAAAGGGTAGGCTACGAAATGACGAGGTAGCCACACTGAGCATCAGCTGACGAGGCACTGCTGAGCATAAGTAGCTGCTTAATGAAAAAAACAAGCACCCAGAGGAGAATGCATCTGCCAAATCCAACACCAGTAAACACTGCGAAGCATCAATAAGTCATCTGCGTATACTCATGAGAACAAATGCCACGAAAAAATAAATCCCACGTAGAGTTTGATCATCACACAGCAGGTTATACGAGAACATATTTATGTCAGGATTAGGGCCTACCATCTGCTCAAGTCAACGTCAATACTCAATCAGACAAAACAACTATAACGCACATGGCATAGCAATCGAACCGTGTGTAGCTCTACTATGCTGCATTAAAAAATGAAAAAAACAAGCACCCAGAGGAGAAGTGCATCTGCCAAATCCTGACCACCAGTAAACACTCGCGAAGGACCAATTCACACTTCACTCGTTACATCATGAGCAAATTGCTCATGATAGCAAAGTTTACGTAAACCAATTTCTTACCTTATGTGGCCCTCCACATGCAGGCTAGATGATGTATCCATATTCCACGTTATCCAGTGTCACAAACATGCTTTTTACAGGAAGCAAAAGGACCGCCTATTTTCTGAATAAAAATGTCAATTTTGGCTGGCTGTCTTGAAACTTCTTTATTATAACGCTGTGTGTACAGACAGCCCACGTAGCCGCCTGCCCCCTCCCCCCTCGCGATGATATAAAAACACAACAAAAGAATCGCTATTTATCGCTCGCGTTGTCTCTATCTGGACGACATTTCGCGGCGGTATCCCGCCCCTAAACACTTCTTATTGGTTGATAAGTACACGCTGCTTCCTGTTGAATGTGTTTACATCCCTCGATGATTTGATTGGTTTTGGATTCTTAACCAATAAAATACACTCGCGACAAAATCGTCACGCTGCATATCAGGACACCCTCGCGCGAGTTTTCGTCGCCGTTTCGCTCGCTCGCTGTATGTCAGAACGAGGTGCAAGGCTGCCTTCCAACTGCCAAGTGTAGTAGGCCTGCTGCTGGAATGATTTACCACAGGTGCTCGCGCGGCACTGAATGAGAGATACTGATGATCAGAATCCCGCCCCCTCATTTGCTCCACTCACAGCCCGCTGTTGTGTGCATGCTGTGAGGATGTCTTCGTGCGCGCCTATCGTATGATTTAGACTCGACGATTTCGGTTGAGTACCGGTATGTGTTTTTTTTGTTTTTGTTTTTTTTTCGGTCGCATTTTTAAAAGTGGGGGGGACAAAATTCGTATTTTAAATAGTGGGGGGGACATGTCCCCCCCGTCCCCCCCGTAATCGACGCCTATTCGATTTCCACTGACTTTTTGTATCTCAATTGACGCAGGCGCACATCACTTAAGACTGGACAGCATTTGCATAGCAACAGTTCACTGAACACAAATTTCATAGCTTAAGCTCTTTCACATATGAATAAGCCACAATCCCATCGTTTTTTAACCGTCCCTAAAAATGGAACTAACAACCTCAGTTTTAACTACCCACATTATTATGTCACATTTAATATATATATTTTGCTTTATATATATATGCTTTTATATATAATACTATATATATATATATATTATATATATATATATAATATATATATATATAATTATATATATATATATATATATATATATATATATACAGTATATAGGCCAAGCTTTTAGCTTTAATGCCGCCAAAGTCAGCAGAGGGAAAAGAGAGGTGGGTTGAAGGGTACAACGTATGTTTTTTTATTTCACGAGCAGAAATATAGGCCTACATGAGAGCATCTTTCTCAAGGACACACACATGTCGAATCCTGTAAACTACAGGGATTCAAACCGAAAACCAAATCGGCTGGCAATTTAAAAAAAAAAAAACACACCTCAACCATCCTGTCCCCTATTACTGTTATCAATCAGTTATTTCCAACCGGGCAATGCCTCCATGCAAAACAACAGCGACAACAACAATTCAACAAATTGCTGTTGTTGAATCTTATGACGGACTTCAGCTATGGACAGAGCCTTATTAGGGTGTCTGCCCCCACTCTGTGGAACTCGCTCCCCGGGAGAACCTCAACGCTGGATCCATCTGCGTTTTCACACGCTGCCTGAAGACCCACGTACTTGGCCTGGACTTTAGAACATGATCTTTTCTTATTGATTGATTTATTTATTGTTTGAATTGTTTTAAAATATAATATTTCATATTTTTTTGTTCTGTGGCCCCAACATTTAAAGCAGCTTGGGTCCTGATGAAAGGAGCGACTTTATTTGTATTATTATGAATAGGATAAAGCCTGCCATATAGTTCATAAAACTTTAAGATAATTTAGTTCATGTAATCGGTCTTTATTGTATAGCGTTGGTTTGACACTAGAGGGCACCATGGAGCTGGTTTGGAGACATACACACACGTGCTGCGTTCCCTGGAATCTCCAGAGACTCTTCTGAAAGTCTCAGCCCTACATTTCCACTGACTTTCTGTCACTCCAGAGACACAGGTCCACATCTGCTAAAACTGGACATCATTTGAATAGCTACAGTTCACTGCTCACAGAATACGTTTAAAGAAACACATATTTCTATTACATTATTCCCAACCGGGAAATGCCTCCATGCAAAACAACAGCGACAACAACAATTCAACAAATTGCTGTTGTTGAATCTTATGACGGCGTTTCTGGGCTAACCTTAACCTTATTGCTGGGCTGGCCAATAAGGTTAAGGCTGGAGAAGATTTCTGACTTAACTTCCATTGTTAAAACGCCTATAGCCCAGTGGTTCTCCAACTTTTTTAGTGTGTCCCTGTTTAGAACTATATTCAGCAGTTACCCCATTCAACGGCACAACAATATTTTGGGGAGAAAAAAAATTAAATAACAAATTATGCTATTTGGAAGTGTAAACGTGAACATTAAAAGGGTGCAAATACTCAATTTACTCTCACAATTTAATGAGAAACGTGACCTGGGCTGTGCTTCATGCAAATGTTCGCTTATTTCTCCCTACAAATGAATTCAAATATATTCTTCCTGAAACTGTGTGTGTGTGTGTGTGTGTGTGTGTGTGTGTGTGTGTGTGTGTGTGTGTGTGTGTGTGTGTGTGTGTGTGTGTGTGTGTGTGTGTGTGTGTGTGTGTGTGCGCGCGCGCGCGTGTGCGTGCGTTTCTATGTGTGTGCGTGCGTGTGTCCAGCAATTGCTCCTCGTCCATTGTCCAAATACAAGGATCAGGACTTTATAGGATTAACCACGTGTGACGTCTGTCGTCATTGTCTGACTGCAAAGAATTGAGCTGTCCCGAGGTTAGCTTTGCCGCTAACTTGACACGTCTTGACTCCTTGATCTTAGCAGACGTGGTTAGCCTACCTTTCGAATTAGCATGGCACGGCACTGACAGAACCCAGTGTTTACAGCGCAAGAGAATGCCCTCTTCCATGCTTTCTGGATTAGTTTCAAGTGGATGTTAAAGATTGTATTATTTTGTCATATTGCTCATTGCCAATTATTATTAGCAATTATTTTTATTTCTGGCGAATAAATCAACAATTGGCCTACTTCTTTGACCAACTGGCAGATTACATTTTAGGTTTTGTTTCAGTGGAGTTGGATTCATGTGGGTAGGGTAATAGCCTAACATTTATTCACACAAATAGTATTATGTCTTTACTTCATTATAGCCACAGCCTTTGTCTTTTTGCACACAACATGCAACACCCTTTCCTTCGCTTGGCTGATGGGTTTAAAACAGTGGCAGCACATGTGTCTAGGTCGCAATTACAATACTCTGAGCGGAGGCCAGGTCTGTGTACGAAAGGCCTACCACAAGTAAATGTGTGACAGGTAAACTTGTGACAGTTGTTGGTGTGAGAAACGCACTATCAATTCATTGTAATTATTTTTAGTTAGTAGGCCTAAGTTTAAATTCCTTATTATTTATTACTTAGTTACAACTTGTTATCATTATAATTTTTGTAAGTATATTTCAGGTTATTAAAGTAGAAAATAATGTGCAGTTTCGTTGAAAATATAACTGTGTTCATTTTGGCCCAGCTTGTAACACAATTGAAGAATTAGAAATATCAGTGGAATATAAACTGTAAATTGTGTAAATAAATTGGGTCATAGTAACATAAAGCTAATTGATAATGAAAAACGGTCTGCACGAGTGGAAAAATCGAAATCGAAAGGCGTGGTTCCAAGTCATCATAACAAATGGTTGAGAGCTACCTCTTGGAGAGCCATGAAGCACGCGTGGATGGATTTAGCCCTTAATATGCTCATCCTGTTAGCCCCACGATGTACAGGGAATTGATTAGCCGGTGCTTCCTATTTGCGGCTGGTTGAGCTCTTCAGTGTGAAGTTGG
This sequence comes from Melanogrammus aeglefinus, assembly GCA_900291075.1. Classification (NCBI taxonomy): domain Eukaryota; kingdom Metazoa; phylum Chordata; class Actinopteri; order Gadiformes; family Gadidae; genus Melanogrammus; species Melanogrammus aeglefinus. Next base: position 7,263 of record OLKM01006270.1, on the reverse strand, counting down.
ACCGCAATACGAGCACACACACACACCTACCAACTGCACCCACGTACAACTTACACACAGCACCACGCACACACCCTACAGCACACACCCCTTCACCTGAAATACAAACACAGCTGCCTCACTTTCGAGGGACGAGGAGCTAGACATGGAGATGTTACGTAGGATGTTTAGGAACATGGTGTCGGTAAAAGTCCGGGAGTATGTGAAGGACTACTGCCGGCGGAACGGCCTCTTGACGCTGTCTGTGTTCGCCGTGGTGACGGGTTGCGTGCTGGGCTTCCTCCTGCGGTCATTCAACCTCTCCACGCAGGTACGGCAGGGCGCATACGTCCCAGGCCTGGTAGACCAACAGGGTGGCAATAGATGGATGGAAGCAGGAAAAGCTGAAATGTTTTATGGGCGATTCGGGTTTAAAATGTTGTGTAAAGTAAAGTCGAATATCGTAATTGTAGCAATTTGGGTCATATGGACTCTTGTTACATAGCCATCCGACCCCTAGGGATAATTAGGATCACCATACACAATAGTAGTATTAGGATTACAAATATAAACAGGCCTACATAATTGGGAGTGAGTGACAGCTATATATTTTTCATACGTAGAAATATTGGTATTATGTGCAGATCCCCTGGCCTACAACACATGTTCTTCACATTGAGGCTGTATGACTTAATTGATCAATATAGGCTACTTATACCCTTTTGAATTTCATTCACATTGTTTGCTCGAATTGTTCGATTGTTTACTATTTTCTATTTAAAGCGATGCCTTGAATTGTGTAGGCTATTATTATTATTATTATTATTATTATTATTATTATTATTATTATTATTATTATTGTTCTTTAGGAGAGCTTTCACTTACTGAACCGGTTTATGTAGGCCTATAACTGGCTCTCATCCACCACTGAGGGCCTTACCTGGCGGGGGACTAACGATCAAAGAGCGCTGTCTGCATCACGTTAGCAACACGTTGGCAATATGTTAGCATAATCAAATCCATCGATAGAAGAGCACTGTTGTTATTTCATGCAACAAACATGAATTAAAGTGGATACCATGCATTATCTAACATATAAATCAAACACATTGCACACTTTTAGAATATAAATGGTTCCACATTTGATCCTCCCAATCTCTGCTTCTCTGCAGGCCAAGATCTACTTCTCCTTCCCCGGAGAGCTGCTGATGAGGATGCTGAAGATGTTGATCTTGCCCCTCATCACCTCCAGGTACCGCGCTGATATGATAACAGGACAGCTTTGTGATCCGGGGAGGGTCTGGCTACGGCTGCGTAGCCGCGGGGAACGTGCACCTGCATCTCCGGGTTCCCGTTCTCTCAGACCATCAGTCTGGCCGTTGAAAGCCTCTCCCAAAAAGGAACAAGAGGAGAGCGGAGAGGAACAATCAGCGATAGGGTAGGAGGACCAGTCTTGCCTTTTGTCCAGGCAGAGTCCAAGTTTCTGGGGGCCTCAGCTGTCCCCAGCCGAACCTGTCAACATTTAAAAATACGGTTTGTAAATGCATTAATGGATTTTGAATCGGGAAAGATTCTAGCTTGCTGATGAATATACATTTTAGGGCAGTTGGTAAAAAGCCTTGCGTCTATCTGATAGGCTGCAGCGCGTCACCTTAATACAAAGGTTATATTTATCGACTTTCTTCCGTAAGCAGGCATGAGCCATAAACAATTGGCTTTCAATACAATATAGATTTAAACCCTATCACATCTATCTCCCTCCCCCACAACCTTACCATCATGGGAGGGAGATTTAGTCGAGATAAACTTCAAAATAATGTGGCACCCAAGGAGCAGGTTGCCTTGGAGTCGACCGAGACTGAATATCAGTGTTAAAAGATGAAAATTTGCACTTTTCATAGGAGAAGGTGTTTTTGTTATGCTTACGACTGAACTAAGACAAGAGGTTAGGACTAGAGAGTCCCTCTGATTTGGTGGTGCTTTCTGAACAATGTAGGGCCATAATAATTTCCTGGCCGGACTGAAATACAATGTGAACGCAAACTTCAATGTCTGGATGGTCAATATGCTGAGTCAATATGCTGATGCAGCGAATGGACAGTGAATCTGAAAGGATGCATACAGTGTCGTGTTCTGATAAAACAATATATAAATAAAATAAACTGTGTCGACCGGCCCCCCACCCCCCCCAATGGATCCTACCTCCACTACTCATTGATACCCTGTCTAGTCATTTAGCAGCAGATGTGTTTACTCGAAGCGATCTTGAAAGTGACCAATTTCTGAATATGTAGCGTGCAGTCGCGACTGCTCAAAATAATTCTCCTCTGAGTAGAATCTGGGCTCGAGGTCTTGAAGCAGCCAGAAGTCCTTAGAAGGGAAAAGCGCCCATCCCCCTAAAATTACACACCGGTTACAGTTTCCTGTCCCTGGGTGTTGAGCTTACGAAGGGGAAGGTCCCCGTCTCCCCCTTAACCACCGAGATCGCCTTGGCCCTGTATCCACTGTGCCTTACTAACGAAGGGAAGTCCCTCCCGCCCCTACAACACAACCTTTGTCCGCCGTCCTTACGAAGGAGTCCCCCCTCCTAACACACGCAGACCTTCCTGTCCGAACACGAGGTACCCGTTCTAGCGAAGGCACAGTCCCCCATCCCCCAGACCACCGGGAGCCTTTACCTCCTGGTCCGTACAGACGGACACAGGATGTCCTTTATACGAAGGGGAGTCACTCCCTCCCCCCCTAGACGCCACCGGGACCTCCTCCTGTCCGAACACATGTCCGAGTCCTTACGAAAGGGAAGATCCCTACCACTCTACTCACCGAGCGACCTTCTTCCGAATCGACGAGTACAAGCGGAAGTCCCTTCCCGCTACGAACCAGACCAGTTTCTCTTGTCAGGAACACGAGTCCCTATACGACAGGGATAGGTACCGGTAACCCCCTAGACCCACCAGACTGTGATGTCTCGGATCCACTGTCCGTATGACGGGGGTCCTCCCCTCCGCAGACTTTCTGTCCCTGTCCTGTAGAAGGGAAGGTCCGCTCCCATAAAGCACCGAGACCGCCTGCCCCCTGTAGCTCATGTCCGGTCCTGTACTGCCTGGCCAAAGGCCAGACCGGCCGTCTGTGGGGTCCGTGACAGCCATACACGTACTATGCCATCTGGAGCCACGCTTCAATTGCTGTCACTCGTGTGTGTCCCTCAGTCCTGGTGGCTGGCGTATACCATTGCCACCCTACCGAGGAACCTGGCTCGGAGAAAGGAGCTCCGGTCACCATAGGCGGCTCCGCCCCCAGTCATGACCTCGGGGGCGGGCGACTTGGAGCAGCCCAGACTGCTTCGGGCCAGTAGTCAGGAGTCCCTGGCCCAGGCCGGGAGCGCAAGCCTGGCTCTGGCTCGACCACTTCAACTACGTGCTCCACGCTCATCTAAGCAATTCTAGAACCTGCTGGCATATCCGTGTCCTCCGGGATCCCGCGTGGACTAGTGTTCCAACTAGTCCTGAAGTGTGTATTGTTTCTTTTCGGGCCGTATCAGGGGCAGGTGAGACTTGTGTTTAAATTCAGCTGGTGGAGACTGAGCCATGCGGCTCCATCTTCGTGGGACAGGCTTTGGGGGGGGTCACGTTGCTCCTAACCATTCCCCTTGTCTCGCAGGGTGGACAGAACAAAGGTGTTCAGTGCATGAGGGGTATCCTTATTTCCCTGCTAACGTCCCATGTGATCCCTTCAGAAAGGACGACCGCAGATCATTACAAAGCAGAGAGATTTCTGAGACCTTCCTCAACGTGAGGTCTGGAACTGGCGGTACCAGCTGCTGTTTGGAAAAAGGTTCCCGATTTATACCAAGAGCTCCTGGGGGCAATTGTTTAGTTTAAAACTAAGCCTCAAGGCATGGTTCCACGGTGGGATGGGCGCTTGGCTCTTAGTCTATATTGCAGTAAAAGAAAAGAAAGAGTAGCAAATGCAATTGTTACCAACTAACTCAAAGTTTAAACCCTAATTTTTAATGACCAGATTGAAACACAGCCCGGTATGGGTATCTGTTCTGAGGATTGGCGGTTTTGAGAGGCGGTTCAAGAGGAACCTGGTCGAGAAAGGTCCGGTTCCTGGGACCCCTACGACCATACAGCTTGACTCAAAGACAGGGGGCCCTTAATATCATCATTCGCTTTTGAGCCTCTATGCTTTCTCTGAACGGTTTCGCCGCTACGAACCGCTTAGCGGGTGGTCAATTCCCCCCCAAAAATTCCGCACAGCGAGATCGCTCTGTGTGAGGAGACTTCTTTCAGCCTTTATATAAATTCGCAGAGGGTCCAGGGCTTGGGTGGCCCTGCCACAAACTGCGGGGCCTTGCGTTTGAGCCTGTTACCGGGTTTGATAGATCGGGCAAGAGAAGATCCTCAGGGCTCCAGGTCTGTCCTCTTTCCTTCTGTTTAAACTCTTCCTTCAGTTGTGATGCCACTTTGGCAGGTTTATTCACCCCCTTTTATTATGTAAATTATTATTATTTCATTTTATTTTATTTTTTTCTAGGGGTGGGGTTAATATGTTGTTCTTGTGTTGAAAATTTGGCAGAGAAGGTACAAACGTAAGTGTGTATCAAATGCATAGTTAATACATCTTTATTTTATTATAATGATAATCATCTTTTATCTGATTGCTTACTGAAATCGTGTGTAGTAGGTAATGACATATATATATTAACTTGACAGACATGGATGTCATGTCTAATAGATAACTGATATTTACAAAATAACTGTAAATGTTCAATATATCACACAACCTCAGGATCATCGTGCACAACTTATTCACATTACATTATCAAGCTTTTGAGGAACATCACAAACTCGTTCTGAACAGGTAATTCGTGTCATTTCTTTACAGCGAATATGAATCCCCCGTCCAAATTATGGATGGCAGTCCGGTAAGTCGAAGCCTTATGACTCAGTCTCGGTGAGCAGGTTCGAGAGGTGCTTTGCTAGCCGTAGCTAGGGCGGGCCTCAGTAGACTCCCTTGCTACGAGAGAATCACCAACGCCACGTTCGCGGCATTTATTTCATTTAGTTCTCATTCATGAAGTGTTGTTGAGCAGAAGCAGTAGAAACAAATTACAAACATCTGTTTCATGTAACGTGTCAGTTAGCCGGGATGCTAAGCTTACAGACGGCCTGGGAAGCGACAGGCGATAATACAAACATCGATGTAACTACAGACACACACCACAGGCCACATTTGCACACACACACACAAACACACACAGCACACACACACACCCACTACCGACACACAGGCACACACACACACAGCACACCACACACACACACACCAGACGCTTTTAGAGCACACCCACACACGACAACAGACACTACATATACACACACACACACACATACATATACACACACGCATGCATATATATACATACACACACATACACACTAATGCATTTACATAAACACACACATATACACACATGCAGACCCGGGGCAGTTCATACATTAAAAAGCATCAGACAAGGTTAAATGACGTCATCGTTCTGACCCCCACCCCCGCCGCAGTATCGGACGGATCTGATCCCCATCGTACAGGCCGACAGCGGGAAGAGTCCAGGCCAACTATGTGTACGTTGAGCCGCGACTACCACACCCCACAGCTGGGAGCCACGTCCTGTGTTCCTGGAGATCCGCGCCGGCGCCCAATCATCAAGTACAAGATCATCCGGGCAAAACAGCAAGGGCTATGAACGTCTGGAGGATCGTCATGGCTTTCTTCTCTCGCCAACCATGGGGTGAGAGAAGCACACAACATATGCTCTCCACACACACACACAGCCTTTGGACACACCACACACCACCACACCGGCAACACATCACACACACACACACACAACACACCCACACACACCCACACACACAGACACACACAACACACAGCACACAACACGTATATAACTTGTCACACATGGCAATGCACACACACATATGCACATGTACAGATCACAAGACATGAATACACACACTCATATCACACACACATACACCACACACACATGTATCACTACACACATACATATATGACACAGATCACATGCACGCATGCTTAAACAATACATACATACATGAAATCCTACATTAATGCAACAGTAACATACATATACATACATGAATCCTACATTAATGTACTGTAGTACATATATATGTATGTATGTATGTATGTATGTATGTATGTATGTATGTATGTATGTATGTATGTATGTCTATATAAATATATATAGATATAGATATATATACATGTGCGCACACACACACAAATGAAAATAAGACACGCCAATAACACAATGTACCACACAAGACTGTGAACAAGACCAACAGCCATTCACAGAAAGCTCAGAGAAAGAAACCTCACACAACGGTAAACGTCAGAGGTTTCACTGTGACATCACCATCCTGCCCCCTCTCCTCTCTCCTCGTCCCCAGGGCGCTCCTGCTGGCGAAGATGTGGGGCGAGCGAGGCGCACGCGCCTGGGTCAACGTGTGCCAGTGCATCAACGAGTGCCGTTATGAAGATCATGCAACGCGCCATGTGGTGCGTGGCGCAACAGCTGGCTTGCACCCCGTGTTGTGTGCGCACTAGCCGACAACAGACAACGCAACATCAACAGAACACATCAACAGAAAATCACAACACAACATTAAACAGACAAACAGAACAGACAATCACCAACGGTAGGAACAGACAGACAACATCAACGAAGACAGCACACAGACAGAACCGATTCAGGACGCCGCAGCGGCTGCTGCGGGGATTAAGAAGGACGGATCTGTTTCTATGAGATAAAGGCCGGCGGCTGAGGGCAGGAAAGTGTTCCGGGTCCAGCGGCGCCTCACCTCCCAGCAACACAACAAAGGTTTGGGTTCCACACCCAACATCCGTCGTGCCACCTGAAGGGACCGATCCATGAGCAAGGCTTTAAGTTCCTCTCATGAATGCGGTCACGGATCTTAAAACGTGGAGCGCATAAAACGTAGTCTTTGGAGCGCACGAATCGCGACCACAAATAAATAAACTAAATATGATCTCCCTGGCGATGGTTGCAAAACGCTGTTATTATCTTGAAGGCCTCAGAATGAGTAATTCAGCGATTATCTGAATAATGGTTTATTAGCGGGCAAATAGTAAAAACGCTTAGAATACGTTGGCTACAAAAAAATATGAAAAACACGTATAAGAACCATACAAATACACAAAACGATGTAATGCAAAATAAAAAAATATGGG
>OLKM01006269.1:7500-12500 GCA_900291075.1 Melanogrammus aeglefinus | reverse complement strand
CCACCCATCAGCCCTCCCCAGACCCGTCCGTCCCTCCGTCCGTCCTTCCATGCTGGCGGCAGGAGCTCAGGAGGTAGAGCGGGTTGTCTGGCAACCTGAAGGTTGCTAGTTCGATCCCCGGCTTGATCCCGGGGTTTCGAGGTGTCCCTGAGCGAGACGCCTCACCCTGACTGCTCCTGACGAGCTGACCCCATTGGGGTGGTGAATAGTGAATGTGACGCAGTATTGTAAAGCGCTTTGAGCGGCCAATAGGTTCGGAAAGCGCTGTACAAATGCAGTCCATCGACATTTACATACGACCACGGTTCCTACCTTCTTGACGAAGCCGCCCTTGGTCCCAACGAACACCAGCGAGTGGTTCTTGTACACGTAGGCGATGACTGAAGTCATCTTGTCGGTGGCGTCGGAGAACAGAGGCTTGCCTCGCACCATCTCCGACACGCCCAACGGCGCGTTCATGTCCAGGCCGCAGAAGTCGTCGTCGATGGTGAGGAGCTGCCGGGGGAGAGAGCAGGATGGAGAGAGGGAGAGGGGTGTTGTTAACAACGGTCATGATCTGAAGGAAAATAAATCCACGTGGGCGCGTATGCGTGTGTGCAGGATGAGATCTATTCAGCTGAAGGACAGAAAGCTCCATCTGCTGATTCAGACGGATCAGGACCACAGATATAATACAGAACGGGTCTGTTTGCCTCACTCTGTCTCAGAAGGTATTTTTCCACCTCTGAGGTCGGCTCTTGATGATGAAGCGCCCCGGGTCGGGTGGCTGTCACCCGGCCCGGAGAGGAGGGGAGCTGAAGGGGAGACAGCGGACAGGCTGGTCTGCCAACTGCCCCCTGCGGCAGTGACCTTAGGACCAGCACTCAGAGAGGCTCTCAGAGAGACGGGGTCAGGAGGGTGGCAGGACAGTATAGATGTGCTTGGGGGGGGGGGGGTATAGGTCTTGAGAGGGGCGTCTAATTTATTATGTGCAAGAGCATATGAGAGCGAGCGAGAGAGAGAGAGCTGCGAGGTAGGAGTTAAAAGACAGTGAGAGCAGGAGAAAGCGAGAGCTAGTGTCTACGTGTGTGTTTGTGTCTATGCATGTGCACTGCAGACCAAGCACAGTGGCGTGCACGTGAAGCAGACAACAGTCGTGAGGAGGAAGAGCCTGGACACTGGAGGAGACTGCAGACGAGATCCAGCCTAGAGACACTGCCAGGGGCGATATGGTCAGGGAGAATCCCTCAACACACATACACAAAACTCAACTCAGATACAAACACACACACAACTCAACCCACATGCACACACACTCAAACTGGGAAGACTTGGCCACAGATTTCAGCCTGACATGCCAGCGCTAAAAGAAAGCCAAAGTGAATCGATTTCACTTCCAACGTTGTTAAAATAACGGGTGTGAGTGGGTTTGTTTGATAAGACAGTCCCCTGCAGACTCATTGTGGCGTTTAGATGGCTGCACAGACTGAGGCCCACTGAAGGTTCTGTTTCTACTCCGCCACAAGATTAGCAATTTGGAGATTAGTTCTCAGCACGAACCCTTAAGTTGACCAAAAAACGGGATAAAGTTGATTCAGCCAAGACTACTTCTACTGTTCACAGCAGGGCAGCAGGAAGCAGCTACTCTGAGACTCTGTCACCTGTTAACCCTAACCCTCCCTCCTTCTTCCAGGAAGTGCCCTCCCTGGGAAGGGGGAGAGGAGAGTGTTCAACGCGATGAATCTTGCCTGAGGACCCTGAGTGTCACCGTGACAACAGCCTTTCACTAAAGGGGACCTGTCATCGCCAGGGCTCTGGGACCATACTGCTGCCTCCAAAGAGACGGGAGGGTGGGGGAGAGAGCCAGTGGGGGGGGGGGGTTCATTAGCCAAATGGACAAAAAGGGGTTCGCTAAGGGCAGGCTCCTCTTCAGGCTACAACATGAGGTTGACGTGAGAAGAGGGATGAGGGATGGATGTAAATGACCTGCACCTGGGTCAAGATCAGGTCATACATGAACCAGAGGGTGAGCAAAGAGAGAGAGAGAGATCACAGGGTGGAAAAGGACGGAGAACACTGCAAGGAAAAAGGTAACAGAAGAACAACAAGAACAACAACAAGATGTTTGAAGGTGACAAAAATATAAAAACGGAACCTGTTCTAAAGACACTTTTTTTTTTTTCACGGCTTTCTTTCACCTATTCCTTCTACTTTATCTCTTTCACCCGCTAACGTTTTTCCTCCCATGACCTTTCCAAGAGTAAGCGGCTGTCAGGCCTGCGCTCTCCGTGCTCCTGCTGAGCGGCCGCGCGCTAGCTGCTAGCCTAGCCTGAGCCGCCGTCGGGCACCAGGGTCCCACCATGGTGAACTATGACCTCTGCTGCGTGGCGGCACTCCATTCTAACCATGGGAGTCTCTCCCCCTGACAAATCATACATCATGAAGGACCTCAGGGTGGGGGGGGGGGGGTCCTCTACTGGGATGATAGTGCTGGTCTCCAATGTGCTTCCTCCAATCCACTGACAAAGGTCCTTTATTGCCTTCGACCGCTGAACTGACCCATATTCCTCAAACCCCCTTAATACGGAAAAGACGGTGTGTGTGTGTGTGTGTGTGTGTGTGTGTGTGTGTGTGTGTGTGTGTGTGTGTGTGTGTGTGTGTGTGTGTTGGGGGGGGTTCTCAGAACTGTACCCACTGAAGGCAGAGATGCCTCATCAACTCCGGAGTTCAAAGGTTATCTGAGGTGATGGGGACAGAGATGAGAAAGTGTGTGTGTGTGTGTGTGTGTGTGTGTGTGTGTGTGTGTGTGTGTGTGTGTGTGTGTGTGTGTGTGTGTGTGTGTGTGTGTGTGTGTGTGTCCATAGAATGGTAGCTCACGACACAGAGTTCGATAGTGTCACTTTAAGACTGATGCTTTTTAAGCAACAACATGATTGCTGTGCAGTTTAAGATGCATCGTGTATCCATCTGTCTGGACGCATGAAGGATGAAAAGATGTTGACGGACACCACTTAGAAGAAGAGGTCTGTGTTAATATCTGTGCAAGGTTTAGCGTGAAACTGTGTGTGTGAACAGGCGGCCATGTTTTCTGTAGTTTCTCCCAGTGTGTTCTCCCATTACCGACGCCAGCCTTGTTATTTCCCCCAATGGTTGCCAATCACCAATCACAGTTGCCGTGTTTGGCAGGCTATTGAAATAGACGTTCCGTCTGTCAGGACCAGAACACATTTTAATTTCCCGTTCCGCTGGCGCTGGTGGAACATGACATGTGTGCTGTAGCTACTGGAGTAGCCATCACCGGCCAATCAGAACGAGACGTGATCCCACAACACAGCCTCGCCTTCTGACACCCGCGGGGTCCGTGATGGGTCTATCTGTACCTCGCCCCCCCTCGTTAAACGTACCCTTCTTTGTTCTATCATTGATGGTTATTGGTTTTGACGTTGGATCAGACATTTCCTAGAGTGATTTGGTTTTTATTGTCTTTCATTTCTAAATCCCGACATTCCCCGGATCATTCTAGATCCTCTCCTACAGATACTTCTACTGCTGATTTTCCCCTGCATGCACTTCGACCTCAAGTCTGATCTTACTCTCTCGCCTTTTCATATTGCGCCGTTCTTTGCATCAACAGAAAAACATGGCAGAGCGAAAGATACTGCCACCAACAAAAAGAAGCAAGGAAGAAAAGAGAAAGGTCCAACGTTGGATTCATTGATGCTCAAAGGAAGCCTCATCCGGCTGTTTCACTTCACTCGCCCGGCCGCCTGCAACATCCTCTCTCTGTCCCCGGCAGGAAACCACTGCCACTTGACCCCTGGCAGGTGTACGAGCTCAGACGTCGGCCCTTAATCCTCCGGCGATGGCGGTGGGGGAGGTTAAGAACGTACAACAGGAGCGGGGGGAGAAGCTCTCAGAGGAAGAGTGTGCTATCAGACAATGGGCAGAAACTGAGCCAGTGCCACTTTATGGCAATGTCTCTCTTTCACAGTGCCTCTCTCTGGAAGCACACAAGGAGAGACAAACAGAGAGAAAACAGAGGGGGAGAGAGAGAGAGAGAGAGAGAGAGAGACAGAGACAGAGACAGAGACAGAGACAGAGAGAGAGAGAGAGAGAGAGAGAGAGACAGAGACAGAGACAGAGACAGAGACAGACAGAGAGAGAGACAGAGACAGAGACAGACAGAGAGAGAGACAGAGACAGAGACAGAGACAGAGAGAGTGAAATGTGATTAACAGCGAGTGAACAGTTCAGCCCTCTGAGGCTTTAATGGTCCAATCCCAGCATTTGCTGCATTTTATTGGCTGCTAGACCAGGAAGGTAATGACACACTAAACCACAAGCCTTTTATTTTAAACTTCCCTTCACAGCCCAACCATTGAATGTGCCCATTTTCACTCCTATTCCCATTCCCGTTTTTTATGGACGTAATTAAAGTGGATGTGTCCATATCACGGCTATATTAAAGTTTCCCCTCTTATAATGTATTGGCCCTAAGCCTAGTCATATCTCTCAAGTACTTCCAAGTTAAATCTACGATTAGTTCCCCATTATTTTTTGACTTATGAGTAGGGATTCCATTACAATGTCATTTGTGAGTAAGAAAGAAGTGGCCAGAATACATTGGGTGCAGGACTCCCATGCCGTGGGTCAAACTGTTGAGCCCTTTTTCTGGGGTTAAGGCAACATCCAGTCCGCAGACCGGAGCAGTGGAACCCAGAGAGGAGCAGTTCAAGTAGAAGAGTGACGAGGCTGGGGAATAATCAGCCACTTATGGTCCCTGTGATTGGCTCTTCCCCTCTGTGTTAAATTACAGCGTGCCAGGCTGAGTGGCGGTTGAAGGGAACGCGATGTTATGACTAAGTGGATCGCCGCTGTTCACGGGGAGAATTAATGTCAACATTCAAATGCACTATAATCAACACGTAGGCGACGCTGTACCCAGAGCTCAGGCGAGTTTGGCATGTGTAAATACCGGGGGCTGACCCCAATGGTCAGTTAGGGGGTGTGGGGGACCTCTA
>OLKM01006268.1:0-14683 GCA_900291075.1 Melanogrammus aeglefinus | reverse complement strand
CTGGGCCTTCTGCTGCGACAGAACCTCACACCTCAGGATGAAGAACCAAGAAAGGTCAGGAAAAAGGTGGAGACGCACACCGCAAGACGCAATAATCAGATAAAATGTCACTGCAGAGTCACTCTCCCTCTGTGTGATGGTTAACTCTGCCACTTCTGGCAAAGTCATCAGAGATAAGGGAAATACACCCACAATGTGGCAGAGAGCGGTGTGGGGCGTTATCGTTCACAGAGACGACAAGGTTCTGTTTCATGCTGTCAATTTAAATGAAATGTCCCTTGGGTCCTGATCTCTCCACTGTTGGAAGACCGATAGTAAAGAGTCCCGGGTCAGTGGCTGAATGATACGATAGAACAGCCAGGCGTTCTGGCCAGCGTCTCTGTCCACTGCAATACACCTTGGAGACTAAGAAGTCTCCCGTGTGTCGCCTTGGGGACCAGCTCGTCTTAAAAGCATTCCTTCAGACGTGGGGTAAAGTATTTGAGGAGTGTTGTCGTTCACATCCGTATGTAGACACTGACCTGTCACGTGGCGTGCTGAGCGGAGGAGAACCGTTGTCTCTAGCCATCACCTGGAACTTAAAGCTCCTGTAATAGTTATAATCCAAAGACTTCAAGGCCCTGGATGACCCTGTGTCTCCATTTACAGATACATACAGGGACACTGGGGAACTGTTGACTTCACTGGATAAAAGAGAATACACCACAGTGCCATTTTGTCTCCAGTCTGGGTCTCTAGCGGACACTGAACACAGAGTCGAGCCTGTTGGATGTTTTCAGCAACATAGGCGCTGTAGGACGCTTTTATCAAACAGGGGGGGTTTTGTCGTTGACATCGGCTACTGTTAGCTGAATGATTTTAGAGGGAGGTCAAAGGGGGAGATCCTCGTTCTGTAGCCATAATGGTGATATTATAAATCCGACACTAGTTCACGGTCCAGACCACTCGTGGTTACAATGAGTAGTAGTTCTTAATCGATGGAACAAGTTAAAGGGGAAGGTTTAGCTGAATGGAGCATCGGACCTGTCTATTTTCTCAGAGTCTCTGTCTGCACGTTTTAATCGCTACCTCGGTCCCTCGTTGTACGTTCTCTATAATGGGGTCGGAGAGAGATTTCAGTTCAATGACGGGTGCATTGTCATTCACATCGATAACATTAATTATTACTTTTGTGTAGGACGATAGTCCCAAGCCATCTTTTGCTTTGATCCGCAATTCAAACGACGTTTCTAATTCGAAGTCGATAGCCCCAATTACTCGTATATCTCCCGTTTTGCGATCAATACTAAATCTACTCTTCACGTCATCTGGAACGTGTCCGAAGTCGTACGTCACCTCTCCGTTTATCCCAGCATCCGCATCTGTCGCGTGTGTACAGTAACCACAATGGTATCTAAAAGGGGACGTTTTCCTGAACACTGGCTTCATAAACAACCTGACTAAACAGTGGGGCGTTATCATTTGCATCCAGTACAGTGACGTGTATACCTAACTGTACCAGATCTAGGGGAGAACCCCCATCCATAGCAGTAAGATTAAATTAATTTCCTCTTTATTTCGCGATCCAGCTCTTTTGTCAAGAAACGAGTTCGACGCGTGTTCCATCAACCGACAATTTTAAAATGTTCATTCTCTTTTAAGCTGTACGCTGGACTGAGTTCTGCCCACATCTGCATCCCGCGCCTCCTCTATCAGGAAACGGGCTCCTCGGTCTGCCGATTCTTTAATCTCTATTTTGACCAGATCTTCGTTGAATAACGGAGAGTTTATCGTTGACATCTTGAACGTGAAGACTAATACGATGGAGCTCCATCGGGCTCTCCCAGGACTAGTTTCGTGTTTCATTACGCACGAAGCCTTGTCGCCACAAAGAGCCTCTCTGTCGATCCTTCAGAAACAATCAAATCTCCGGTGCTCAGGTTTACAATCACAATAGCGTTTAGCGTTTCCCTCTGTGTCAATGCGTGCTTCCTTAAAGCGAGTTGTGCCGTCTCCAAACCAATATCCTTGAACAATATTTCCAATTACAGATCCACGCTTTATTTCTTCTGGAAACAGAAAAGCTTACGTCCCATTCACAGAATGAATCCAGAAAACAAAGAAAGCCAGAATGCCCGTCCATGAAATGCTTCTCGTCCTTTCACCGCCATTATACAACGGGTTTAGAAAACGTCCCGGTCAGATTCACAGCAATTGCAGCGTCTAAAAGCTAAACTTGTTGTTTGTATCAGCATCTGAAATAACAGTAGGCCTACGGTTTGTCGCAAAGAGCTACGATCTGAAAGACGACAAACAGAAACCTTTGTTTGTAGCCTACCTCATCTCTTCACCGAGTGGGGGAGGGAATATTACGTTCTCCATAACTGGCTACATAGCGACACCTTTGAGTTTAAGAGAGCAACACTTCATATTCGGCTAAACAAAAACCTTACAGACATATTTGAAAATCTACGTTAAAGGCCTTTCTTTCCTCGCATTATGAACCGACCTAATGCCAATTGAAGCGATTAATCTAGTCTTGACTTCTGTAATGACATTGGAAATAAAATATGACATCTTATTCTCCCATGTTAACTAAAACGACTGTTAATGTAGGCTACAACTGAGTTGAAGAGATTTGATGTAGGCCTAGTCCAGTCGAGCTCAGGGTTGTCAGAAGGGCACTCGGATGTATTGCTGACTTAACAAACCTAATTCTGAATGTTTTTCACCGGAGTTAAAACTATGTGGAAACATTTATTAATTTGTATTATAGTTAAAAAACAACAATATCCCACTTGAAAAACATTAACAGTAAAACAGTAGCCAGCAAAGGTGTACTAAAATGATCAACTATTGATTAATTAACAATTATTCGCCGAAGGCGAAGTGGATAATGCTAAATAGTCCCCGAGCCAGAACGGCGAGGGGACTATTTACCACTATCCACAGAGCCTGAGGAGAATAATTGTTTTAGTACATACTACACGGGAACATCATCAAAACAAGCAAAAACTAGATTTCATAGGTTTATTTTTTAATGTTCAAAGCGTGACAATGGTCACGTGCACTCCATGACGTCGCCAGGCTATTTACAAATTTGAGCAATGCATCTTGGGTATCGAAACATTAAAATCACTTTTTACCTTGAAAAACACGTAGTCCATATTTGTGACTTTTTTGCTGTTTGTTGGGATTGCGTTAAGTTGTATTTCTATGATTTCCAAGTCTGTCACTGTAGCAAAACGAGAGTTTGCGCCCGCCATTTTGCGACAATCATTATCCTGAGTTTCGTAGGTGGATAATGAAGATTATCCCGAGATAGCGAACCAATCAGATTGCGCCATCTAGGGAGGTTTCTGTGTAGTATGTACTAATAATGAATTTGCAGTTTCTTATATGGGTAACAATGCATTATCATAAATAAAACATCACTTAAGATGATTATTCAATTATTTGAAACTACTATTAAGTGTTGCAGAACTTTGATGATCGCCGATAGAATCTCTTCTCTCTCAAATGTATTGTATTCAAGTTGTCAATAGATGCATAATTGAACCAAAGCAACATGGTTCGAGGGGTACTTTCATAAATCTCTACATACATTTACCAGGAAAAAATCTGGCTGGGATTAAAGTATTCTGTTAACCAACAAAAAATGTTGCTATCAAACATAACAGCAATCAGAAATTGTGATGTGTAACATGACATAGTTAAAAATCCCACATCTTATAGAAGTTAAATCTGTTTCAAGTATTTAAATCCAGACTGTGATAAACATAGCCCTCAGATATCAGGTAGAACAAATATCATTTGGAAACATATAATGCACACAAGCAATGTGTGCTATAAGCGGGCATTGATGAACGTCAATGGCTACTGAACTAAATAGGATTCAACAGGGGTTATAAAGTATTTATGAAACACATATTAAAGAGTATCCTTCCTCAATCCTATCACAATGTTTCTAAAAAGGGACAGTGATGCTCACGTAAGATTAATTAACGTTTCTCTCTGTAGGTATCAGGCCTAACCTCATGTGAACAAAGTGCTACAGAACACTGAACACACTTGAATAGATTTAGGCTACAACATGCTCAGCACCATGGACAGGGTCCTATGACACTCATCCATCTACATTAAGCCTCAGCCCTGTGTCTTTGGAGAAGGGTAGTAACTGGAGAACCCCTGAGCAAACACACAAAACACCATTTAGAATGCATGCTAGGAATACAACACGTAATTGCATCGGAAATTCATAGCGTTTCCCTCTGTTACCATGGTGTCAAACCTCACATCGTGGAACACAGAGGTGATGGAGGTAGAGAGATGGAAAAGAATGATGGATTGGTGCAGTATATGTTATTTCATGATGTCAGAGGGATGTTTTGCATGAGATAAACACATTTATACAAATGTATATCCTCTCGTAGATAACCATCCTGATCACAAAGGGGTTGAATACTTTAGAATACGCTTTAATACCATCAAACCTCTACTCCTGGTGGTTATGTCTCTCCTAATAGCCATGAAGGTACAATAACAACCTCAAATTAACCTGAAATTATAGGTTTGCATGATGCATAGTCCGATAATTTTTTGATATATTGAACTCCCCTTTTCAGCCAGCAGCATTGAGGTATAGATGGAACAAAATGAGGTGGTACCATGAAAAAATCTTCTGTGCCACTAAACAATTTAGAAACTAATCAAAGATATGTTAAAACCCTCAAGCACATTTCTCCCTTCAACCGAGCCACAATGTGGTAGTCAACAACATAGACAAATAAGCGGCAACGTTCATGCTTGGGGATTCAAACCATGTGAAACAAACTTCCACGGCTAGATTAGAGGAGCGGTCCCTGTCACGCTTACCTCAGGCGATCCCTTCAGAGTCACCAAATATCTCAGCAAAAGTCCGTCTGACTTTTTCTCAGGGTCTGGTCGGCAGGCAGCGTTGTTGTCATTGTAAGACGTGGCGAACTTAAAGTCGCTGGTTCTAGAGCCCGTGGTTAAGTAGCCGTCATAGTTTGTAGGCGCTGCGCAGGGTGGCCATGCCGTCCACCTCGGCGCGTAATGAGGGGGGCAGATAAGCGCTGGGGATAGCGACGGCTCCATCAAACAACAGTCTGGGCTTTCTGCTGCGACAGAACCTCACACTCAGATGAGAACCAAGAAGGTCAGAAGGTCGAAAAGGTGGAGACGCACACCAGCGCAAAATCAGATAAAAATGTCACTGCAGAGTCACTCTCCTCTGTGTGATGGTTAAAACTCTGCCACTTCTGCCAAGTCATCAGAGATAAGGAAATACACCACACACATGGCAGTGGCAGAGAGCGGTGGTGGGCCCGCGTTATCGTTCACAGAGATAATGAGGTTCTGTTTTCATGCTGTCGCTTTCTGAAATGTCCCTCTGGGTCCTTGATCTCTCCACTGTGGAGACCGATAGCAAAGAGTCCCGGGTCAGTGGACTGAATGATACGATAGGACAGCCAGGCGTTCTGTCCAGCGTCTCTGTCCACTGCAATAACCTTGGAGACTAGAGAACCTCCGTGTGACGCCTTGGGGACCAGCTCGGTCTTAAAAGCATTTCCTTCAGACGTGGGGTAAAGTATCTGAGGAGTGTTGTCGTTAACATCCGTTATGTAGACACTGACCGTCACGTTGCTGCTGAGCGGAGGAGAACCGTTGTCTCTTGCCATCACCTGGAACTTAAAGCTCCTGAATAGTTCATAATCCAAAGACTTCAAGGCCTGGATGACTCCTGTGTCTCCGTTTACAGATACATACAGGGACACTGGGGAACTGTTGACTTCACTGGGTAAAAGAGAATACACCACTGTGCCATTTTGTCTCCAGTCTGGGTCTCTAGCGGACACTGAACACAGAGTAGAGCCTGGTTGGATGTTTTCAGCAACATAGGCGCTGTAGGACGCTTCATCAAACAGAGGCGGGTTGTCGTTGACATCGGCTACTGTTAGCTGAATGATTTTAGAGGAGGACAAAGGGGGAGATCCCTCGTCTGTAGCCATAATAGTGATATTATAATCCGACACTAGTTCACGGTCCAGACCACTCGTGGTTACCAATGAGTAGTAGTTCTTAATCGATGGAACAAGTTTAAAGGGG
Source organism: Melanogrammus aeglefinus (assembly GCA_900291075.1). Taxonomy (NCBI): domain Eukaryota; kingdom Metazoa; phylum Chordata; class Actinopteri; order Gadiformes; family Gadidae; genus Melanogrammus; species Melanogrammus aeglefinus. Next base: position 8,575 of record OLKM01006268.1, on the reverse strand, counting down.
AGGTTTAGCTGAATGGAGCATCGGACCTGTCTATTCTTCTCAGAGTCTCTGTCCTGCACGTTAACTATCGCAACCTCGGTGCCTTGGGGTACGTTCTCTAATATTGGGAACGTGAGGGACTTAAGATGTATTACGGGTGCGTTGTCATTCACGTCCATAACATTAATTATTACATTCGTGTAGGACGATAGTCCCAAACCATCTTTGGCTTTGATGCGTAATTCAAAAGACTTGTCAATTTCGAAGTCGATAGCCCCAATTACTAGTACATCACCCGTTTTGCGGTCAATACTAAATCTATTTTTCACGTCGTCTGGAACGTGTCCGAAGTCGTACGTCACCTCTCCGTTTATCCCAGCATCTGCATCTGTCGCGTGTACGGTAACCACAACAGTGTCTAATGGAACGTTTTCCTGAACACTGGCTTCATAAACGGACTGACTAAACACTGGGGCGTTATCATTTGCATCCAGTACAGTGACGTGTATATCTACTGTACTAGATTTAGGGGGTGAACCCCCATCCATAGCAGTTAAGATCAAATGTATTGCCTCTTTAATTTCACGATCCAGCTCTTTGTCAAGGACGAGTTCGACCGTGTTTCCATCAACCGACAATTTAAAATGTTCATTTTCTCTTAAGCTGTACTGCTGGACTGAGTTCTGCCCCACATCTGCATCCCGCGCCTCCTCTATCAGGAAGCGGGCCCCACGGTCAGCAGATTCTCGAATCTCTATTTCGACCAGATCTTCGTTGAATATCGGAGAGTTATCGTTGACATCTTGAACGTGAAGACTAATACGATGGAGCTCCATCGGGCTCTCCAGGACTAGTTCTTGTTTCATGACGCACGAAGTCTTGTCGCCACAAAGAGCCTCTCTGTCAATCCTCTCAGAAACAATCAAGTCTCCGGTGCTCAGGTTTACATCACAATAGCGTTTAGAGTTGTCCTCTGTGTCTATGCGTGCCTTTCTTAAAGAGAGTTCGCCCGTCTCCAGGCCAATATCCTTGACAATATTTCCAATTACAGATCCACGCTTTGTTTCCTCTGGAAGAGAATAGCTTATGTCCCCATTCACAGAATGCATCCAGAAAACAAATAAAGCGACTATGCCCGTCTGAGAAACGCTCCTCTTCCTTTTCAACGCCATAACAACGCGTTGGTTAGAAAACACCCGTCTCAGATGCACAGCAATGCAGCGTCTAAAGCTAAACGTGTTGTTGTATCAGCATCTACTGAAATACCAGTACTGCTGTAGCAAAGCATATGACTCTGAACGACGAGGAGCAGGAACCTTTGTACTCTTCTTCTCCTAGTGGGTGCGCGGAGAAGATGACATTCTCCATTACTGGCTACATAGCGACACCTTGAGTTTAAAGAGCAACACTTCATATTCAGCTACACGAAAAGCATGTAGCGATTTCGAAATACTGCATTGAAAGGTTTTGTATTTCACCCATAATTAACTGACTTAATACAAATTTGAGCGATTAATGGAGTCTTAAACACTATAATGACATGTGAAAGTATATCCCTGCTCGTTCCCCATGTTAAGATCCTACTGTTAATGTTGGCTACAACTAAACAGAAAACATTTGTATTCCTTGCCGTAGTCCAGTCCAGTGTAGGCTCACTTTTCAGTAAAGCAGTTCTGATGTGTTGTCCACTTAATATTCTTACTTCCGAATGTTTTCCACAAGAGTTAAAACGATGTTGGATTATTTATTTTTAGGTTGTGTCATAAGAAACAATACCACACTTGAAAGACATTAACAGTTAAACACTATCCAGTAAAGGTGTACTAAAATAAACAACTATTGATTAAAAAATAATGTGCAGAAACTTATTTGGGAAAATAATGCATATAATTTATAAAACATCAGATCAATCGATTTGACATTAATTTGAATCTGCTATTAATTGTTGCAGAACTGTAATGATGTCTATGGATTATATTCTCTCTAAAATGTCTAGTATTCAAGTTAGGCATCAATATACAGTATGTATTGTTGCTTCCAAAGGAACATGGATAAAGAGGTACATTCATCATTCTCCACATATAGTAAATCAGGGAGATATCCTGGCTGGATTAAAACCATTCTGTCAAATGGTGTTATAAAACGTAACAGCAATCAGAAATTGTGGTATGCAACATGAAAATAGTAAAGCCAAGCCACTCTGGTGAATGCAAATCTTATTTAAATATTCCAAGTCCAGACATTGATGGATATAGTATAGCCTTCAGATATTCAAGTAACATTTTTTTTGTTTGAGACACACATATAATGCATACATGCAATGTGTGCAACTGGCAGCCATTGAGATACTTCCATACCAAACAAAATCCACCTTTTACAGGGGTTATAAAGTATGTTATGAAACACATCTGAGCAGAGTATAAATCCTTTCCAAGTGGTTCACAATGTTCCTATGGGGGACGGTGATGCCAACATACTATGACTTAACGTTCTCTCTGTAGGTATCAAGCCTAACCTCATGTGAACAACATGCTACAGAACACTGAACACACTTGAATAGATTTAGGCTACAACATGTTCAGCACCATGGACAGAGACCTATGACACTCATCCATCTACATTAAGCCTCAGCCCTGTGTCTTTGGAGAAGGGTAGTAACTGGAGAACCCTGGAGCAAACACACACAAACACCATTTAGAATTGTATGCTAAGGAATACAACAACGTTAATTGCACCAGAAATTCATAGCGCCTTTCCCTCTGTTTACCATGGGTGTCAAACCTCACATCATGGAACACAGTGGTGATGGAGGTAGAGAGATGAAAAAAGAATGATGGATTGGCGTCCAAAAAGCGCAGTATATGTTATTTCATGATGTCAGAGCGATGGTTCTGCATGAGATAAACACATTGACCGACACAAATGTATATCCTCTCCGTAGATAACCATCCTGAACAAACACAAAGGGGTTTGAATACTTAGAAACAGTGGTTGTCCCAATCTTTTTTTGACCAGTGTACCCCTTGAGCTGGTTTCCATGTTAAAAGTAACCCCCTCTCTCATGTGGATTATATTCGCCTTAATGTTTACCTTATATTTAACCCTTTGTCTTTATATCTAATCCAACTGCTCATTTAAATAATATATACAATTATTGAGTGAAAAAGAATACATTTTATTCAGTTTAATGAAAAACTTGAGCTTGCTTTGCTTTGCTGTCTATCAAAAAGCTTTTAGCTAGCTTCGCGCGCAAACCGCAACAAGAACCTTTTTTTAAAAGCGGCAAACGTGAACTACAGACGTCTGACACATCTGGATGTCGCCACTTTTCACATGAATGTGGCATTGTAGTGTTAACAATCACTGAGGAAAAACTGTTGATCGCGCATGCGAAAATAGACTTATGGGCTTATTAAAATTCATAATTTTTTTTTGGATGCTGTAGGCTAATTTATAATCTTTCTGCGTACCCCCTGCAATACCCTCGCGTACCCCTAGGGGTCCGCGTACCCCCGGTTGGGAATCACTGCTTTAGAATACTCTAATACCATCAAACCTCTACTCCTGCTGGTTATGTCTCTCCTAATAGCCATGAAGGTACGATAACAAGCTCAAATTAACCTGAAGTCATAGGTCTGCATGATGCATGCTCATAGTCCGATAGTGTTGATTTGATATATGAACTCCGCTTTTCAGCCAGCAGCCAATTGAGGTATAGATGGAACAAATTGGAGGTAACAAAATGAGGTACAACACATGAAAGGTACCTTTGAATCTCTCGTGGCCACTAAACAATAAGAAACTAATCCAAAAGGATATGTAAAACCTCAAAAGCAACATTTCTCCCTTCAATCTGAGCCACAATGTGGTAGGTCCAACAACATAGGCATATAGCCGCAACGTCATGTATTGGGGAATCCAAACCATGTGAAACAAAACTTCGGCACGCTAGATTAGAGGAGCGGCGGTCCCTGTCACGCTTACCTCAAGCGATCCTTCAGCAGTCATCACAAATATCCTCAGTAAAGCAAGTCCGTCTGACTTCTTTCTCAGGGTCTGGTCGCAGGCAGCCGTTTGTCATTGTAAGACGGGCGAATTTAAAGTCGCTGGTTCTAGAGCCCGTTGGTTAAGTAGCCCGTCATAGTTGTAGGCACTGCGGCAGGGTGGCCATGCCGTCCACCTCGGCGTAATGAGGGGGGCAGATAAGCGGCTGGGGATAGCGACGGCTGCCATCAAACAACAGTCTGGGCTTTCTGCTGCGACAGAACGCTCACACTGCAGGATGAGAAGCAAGAAGGTCAGGAAAAAGTGTGGAGACGCACACCAGCGCCAATAATTCAGATAAAATGTCACTGCAGAGTCACTCTTCCTCTGTGTGATGGTTAAACTCTGCCACTTCTGCCAAGTCATCAGAGATAAGGAAATACACCACACATGTTGGCAGAGAGCGGTGTGGGCCCGTTATCGTTTCACAGAGATAATGAGGTTCTGTTTCATGCTGTCGCTTTCTGAAATGTCCCTCTGGGTCCTGATCTCTCCACTGTGGAGACCGATAGCAAAGAGTCTCCCGGGTCAGTGGACTGAATGATACGATAGAGACAGCCAGGCATTCCTGTCCAGCGTCTCTGTCCACTGCAATACCATCTGGAGACCAGAGAACCTCCGTGTGTGTGCCTTGGGAACTCAGCTCGGTCTTTAAAAAGCATTTCCTTCAGACGTGGGGTAAGTATTGAGGAGTGTTGTCGTTCACATCCGTTATGCTTAGACACTGGACCGTCACGTTGGCTGCTAAGCGGAGGGAGAACGCGTTGTCTCTAGCCATCACCTGGAACTTAAAGCTCCTGAATAGTTCATAATCCAAAGACTTCAAGGCCTGGATGACGACCCCTGTGTCTCCGTTTACAGATACATACAGGGACACTGCGGGAACTGCTTGACTTCACTGGTAAAAGAGAATACACCCCTGCTGCCATTTTGTCTCCAGTCTGGGTCTCTAGCGGACACTGAACACAGAGTAGAGCCTGGTTGGATGTTTTCAGCAACATAGGCGCTGTAGGACGCTTCATCAAACAGAGGCGGGTTGTCGTTGACATCGGCTACTGTTAGCTGAATGATTTTAGAGGAGGACAAAGGGGGAGATCCCTCGTCTGTAGCCATAATGGTGATATTATAATCCGACACTAGTTCACGGTCCAGACCACTCGTGGTTACCAATGAGTAGTAGTTTTTATCCGATGGAACAAGTTATAAAGGGAAGGTTTAGCTGAATGGAGCAATCGGACCTGTCTTAATTCTTCTCAGAGTCTCTGTCCTGCACACATTAAGTATCGCTACCTTCGGTGAGACTTGTGGTATTATTTTCTAATATGGGGAAACGTTAGGGAACTTGATGTATTACGGGGGCGTTGTCATTCACCATCCATACGTTAAATCTTGACTTTCCGTGTAGGACGATAGTTCCAAGCCATCTTTTATGCTTTGATGCGGTATTTCGAAAGACTTGTCTGTTTCGAAGTCGATAGGCCCCAATTACTAAATACCTGCGCCAGTTTATGATGGTCAATACGAAATCTATTTTTGCTACGTCGTCTGGAACGCGCGTCCAGTCATACGTCACTTCTCCGTTTATCCAGCATCCCGGGCATCGCCGTCGCGTGTATGTAACCACCAACAGTATCTAATGGAAGCGTTTCCTGAACATTAGCTTCATAAACAGCCATGGCTAAACGCTGGGGCGTTGTCGCATTTCGCATCTCCAGTAGCAGTGACGTGTATACGCTAATGTATCCTATTCTGGTACTAGATATTTAGGGGAGAACCCCCATCGCATAGCAGTTAAGATCAAATTGATTTCCTCGTTATTTTCACGATCCGAGTTCTTTTTCAAGCGAACCAGTTCGACCGTGTTTCCATCAACCGACAATTTAAAATGTTCATTTTCTTTTAAGCTGTACCGCCTGGCGACTGAGTTCTGGCCCAACATCTGTCATCCTGAAGCCTCCCTCTATCAGAAATCGGAAGCTCCTCTTATAGCAGATTCAAGAATTCTCTAATTTCGACCCAGATCTTCGTTGAATATCGAGAGTTATCGTTGACATCTTGAAGCGTGAAGACTAATACGATGTGAGCTCCATCGGCTCTCCAGGACTAGTTCGTGTTTCATGGTGTTTAGACGCACGAAGCCTTGTCGCCACCAAGAGCCTCTTCTGTCGATCCTCTCAGAAACAAATCAAATCTCCCGGTGCTCAGGTTTGACATCACAATAGCGTTTAGAGTTGTCCTCTGTGTCCCTATGCGAGCGTTTCTCAAGCGAGGTTCCCGTCTCCAGCCCAATTGCCGTGGCAATAATTCCAGATTACAGATCACGCTTTATTCCCTCTGGAACAGAAAAGGCTTACGTCTCCCATTCACAGAATGAATCAAGAAAAACAAAGAAAGCCAGAGTGCCCGGACCATGAAATGCTCCTCGTCCCATTGGGCAACGCCATTAGGCAACTTGTGGGTTAGAAAAACGCCGATTCAGAAGCAATGCAGCGTCCTTAAAGCTGAAGTGTTTGTTTAAGCATCTACTGAAATACGCAGTACAGCTGAAGCAAAGAGCATAGCGTACTGGTCTGAAACACGCAACGAACAGGAACCTTTGTACTCCTCTTCCCCTACGGTGGAGGGACGTTCTCCATGAACTGGCTAGCATAGCGACACCTTGAGTTTAAGGGCCGTGTTGCAGGGTTTCTTTTCCAACGAATTGTGGCAATTCTGCTGGCATGAAGTATTGTAACGAATTTTAAACCAGGTTATTTTTGTATTCAATAATGTGTTAGGTATCACACAAAACGGAATGTTATGGGGCGAAAAAAGTAGGGTACTATTTTAGACGTCGTTACTATTGAATTCTCATTTCCCCAGAATGCATGCATGATGTCCACGTTGGGGAGACACGGACCCAAAGCGCATAAGTCTCCTTGAGAGTAGAGACTAGTGAAAGTGTTCAGCAATATACCAGTGGATAATAGAGAAATACATGAAATATGTATACTATAGTGAGCATATGCTACACGTGAACCTCCTAAAATGGTGCCAATTTGGAGATGGTTCGGCCTATCTCGGATCTATACTGCGGCAAATTACCCTCTATGATGACATCGTGCGAAAATCTCTATTAGTTTTCAAATCGCAAATGTACATGATAACAATCAAATACACCATTCACGGTCTCGGGCGATTAACCAAAAGAACCACTATTCACTATCGACTCGGCGAATAATGTAACAATAATAGCCTCGATAGATAAACGTAAGACAACTAGTAGACAGAAAAAAACGTATCTCTCCCACCAAAATACAACGTCGAGAAATTCGTAAAGAAGCGCGTAGTATTGGATGATTCGGAAGAAAGAGTGCAGCAAAGCCTACGAAGACCACGATGAACACAGAACAACACGTAACTGGACGGACCTCACACATAATCGGCATACACGTATGTAGAACATAGAACCAGCTATGCTTGACCCTTAGAATAGCAAAATATATAGACAGATAGAAAGAAAACTTAAATATGTTCTGTATTTTGCGCTTGCGGAGGATCTACGATCCAAACACAATCACATGCTGCACCGTATCGCCAATATAAGCCATGTGCAATATCGCAAACACAAAGAGGATCGACCGATAAGTGTGAGAGTCATACTAAATGAGAGCGGAATCGATAGCAAAGCGAAAAGGCCGATACCAAATTATAGCAATTATACTTTGGGTCCTATTCTAAACAGTTATTGAGAGCGCTAGTCTGTTAGAAATCTTTTGCAGTTGACGCTGATGTTGATGATGATAAAAGCTGATGTTTTGCATACATGGCGCTGTTCTTGCGTTGTGTGCCTGTCGGTTTCGTGCATAAGCCTTACTGCCCATGTTGATAAGCTGTCGGTTAAGTATGTGGTACTTGAGAGAAGCAGTCCCTAGAGGTTGGATAACGTATCAAGTGATTGTAGTGACGGGCGTGCACGAGACAGGAATGAGAAAGAGGAGAAGAGAACGCACACCCGCCGACTGTGGTAGATGTTATAGCTCGTCACTGCGCGTTCTGCTCAGCCAGTCCGACCCAGTGTTTACACCGAATTACTGTGCGACCCCCAAGGGGACGCTGTTGAGATTCCTGCAACACAAGACGAGGAAACCGTAGGCACGGCAGTGAAGTCTGGATTCACGTGCGAAAAAGCCACCGAAGCTTTTAAAAGCTAGCGTACATCGACACTTGAGATGGTAGCTACCGTTTTGTGACACCGAGGGCAATAAACTTCCTTCTGCTATAGATAGCGTCTTTTACTGACTGCTAGGCATTTTTATGCGGGTAAAAGAAAAGAACGGTGATGACCGTATTCTGTGAGAAACCAATAATATTGCCCCTGTGAAATGCCTAATGAATGCAAGCCACATACGCGTTGTGCTTGATTAAATATTTAGGCCTTATTATTTGTTTTTGTTATAAATTGCTACGTTGTATTTTGTTGACACGTTTATCATTGTTTTTTTTAACGCCGCTATATGGAAATTAAAATATAACTAATGCCAGCAATATACATGTCTGCGATCATCACAGA
>OLKM01006267.1:0-14684 GCA_900291075.1 Melanogrammus aeglefinus | reverse complement strand
TGAACTCTTACCAGAACCCTGTGGTCAAAAATACTTACCCACAATACCACGACCAAGTATTCTCCATGAGGAACCTGAAAAGAGCAGAGGGAGTATGGTGGAGACATCTGGAAGTGAGATGGAACAGCCCAAGAGTTTGAGGGAGGATGGAGGAGTATGACTCGCTGGAAGAGAGAAACAGCTGATATACCTATGAAAGAGAACGTGAACCAGGTGCCTTCTCATCAACTAAAGCCCTGTACCCTCACCACTGACAAATCAAAGGGCACACCACACTTAAGGAGATCAGTCCACGGGGAAAGAGACCGCGACCCACACATGTCACTACTCAGAAGTTTAGGTCAGCCCTTCATTCAACTCACACTGGCGTCAATACACTCACGGTCCCACTGTACCTCCTGTGTACCGTCCATTTTGCTATTGTTCAAAACCCCCAACAAACGTTCACTTTACCCCACTTTCATGCTTGCTACAGTACCATGCTTTCTGTAGGATAAAGGGGAGTATTTAAGAGTTCATGTTGTATTTCCATTGTATATATAGTGTATCTGTAGTGTGTTGGGTTACATAAATGTCAGGAGCCATTCTTTTTGTCAGGGAGCGTGTGATGCCCATGAGAGATCACATTGATTTCAAATACATTTGAAAGAATTGAGGTTGGAAAACAGTTCATGGTGTGCGAGAAGTAAGTTAATTTAGCGTTAGAGCAGCAGGGGCAGTATGAGGCGGGGCGCCGTTGCCCGACCGAAGTTTGCGACGGAGTGGGTGTGCGTTACGGTTCGTCCCTCTTTCACGTGCTGTCCGGAGAGGAAGGAAGTGATGTGCGCCCCGGTGTCTCTGTTTGTTATATGTAGTTTCAGGTCGGTAACGTGCTTTTGAAGTTTCGTGTTTGAGTGTTGGTGTAGTGTTTCTCGAGTTGTGTCGTTGGTGTTGAGAGAAGTTTGTGTGTGCGTGTCGGGACCTGTGTGTTGATGCCGTATCGTTGGGCTGCAACGAGAAGTGCCAACAGTGGCCGGCAGTGGCCGGAGTGGCCCGCAGCGGCGCGGCAGCGGCGCGGCAGCGGCGCGCAGAAGCGGCCCGCAGGGCGCGCAGCGGCGCGGCAGCGGCGTGTGCTCATGTCCTACGTCCGTGTCTGGAATGCGAGTGTGTGTTTTTCGCGTCGGTTACGAATGCGTGTGGTGTTTTCCGTTGCGTCGTGCGAAATGTGTGGCTTCCGTAATTTGGTTAAAAGTTCATCGTTTTGAATCATTGTTAGAGTGTGATTGTGTGTCTGTTTGCTCGCGGGTTTGCACGGGAAGAGGGAAACAACAGTTAGTAAACTGTTTTGTGACAAAGGTTTAATACCTAAGAAAATACTAAATAATATTGGTTGTTATGTGAAGAGTGCATATATGAGAATATGTATAGTGATTAATAAGATTGAGTAGATCTCAAATTGTGTCATGTGAACTGTACAAATAAATCTACTCTCTTTCCACGTGCTGTCGGAGAGGAGGAAGTAAATGTGGCCGCTCTCTGCTCTGTTTGTTATATGTATTTCAGGACGGTACATACACTGAAGAGCACCATTTACACCTCTACCACGCGGCCCGTCTCACGGGACCCGTAACACTTAGTAACACGTTGCATTGAGAAGAATTAAACCAGGAAATATCAACATTCTTTGTTTTTATGCGTCCATAATGCTTTTTAGAGCGATAGATCACTTTTTGAGAAACATTTTTTTTTTTTTTATGGCTCAATACGAATGTAGATTCACTTCCAAATGGTGTAAAAATGGCATAATAACCATTTTGGTGAGATATAGTTAACAGGTTTTGCATTTAAATTATCAGAAATATCAACATTTCTTGTTCTTAATGCGTTCAACATGCTACAGAGGGGATTGAATCACTTTTGACAACTGTTAAATTTTTTTTTATTGTTCAAAATGATGAATTCCACTCACCAAGATTGGGGAAAATGGCATAAAAAACAATTTGGTTAGAGAACGGCGTTTTTGGTATGCTTAGGATACACGTATTGCATTGTAATTACCAGAAATATAACACATTTTTTGTGTTTTTATGCGTACAAAATGCTTTACCGAGCAATAGAATCATCTTTTGACAAACATGGGTTTTTTTTGCTCAAAAACGAATGTAATTCACTTCCAGATGGTGGAGCATGGCATATATAAACCATTTGGTGAGAATAGTAACCGCGTTTCTATTGAAATTAGACAGAAATTATCAACATTCTTGTTTTTATGCGTCCACAAGTGTCTTTTCTCAGAGCGATAGAATCACTTTTTGACGCAACAATGATTTTTTTTTTGCTAAATCGAATGTACTTCCACTTCCAATGGTGGAGAATGGCATAAGAAATCAATTTGGTATGGTAACGAAGCACGTTTTGCAATTGAAAGTGAAACAGAATTACCAACATTTCTTGCTGTTTTAATGCGTCCATAATGCCTTTCAGAGGCGATAGAATCACTTTTGACAACGCAATGTTTTTTTGTTTTTTGCTAGAAGACGAATGGTATTCCACTTGGCACATGGCTGGAGAATGTCATAGAAAACAATTTGGTATGCGTAAGCGAACACGTTTTGCATTGGAAATGAACAGAAATACCAACATTTCTTGTTTTTATGCGTTCATAATGCTTTTTAGAGCGATAGAATCAGCGTTTGAGCTAAGCATCTGTTTTTGTTTTGTTTTTGGCTAAAAGACGAATGTATTCCACTTTCCTGAATGGTGAGACCTATGGCATAGTAAAAATTTTGGTAATGGTAAACGAACCACGTTTGCATTGTAATTAACAGAAATACCAACTTTTCTTGTTTTATATGGCGTACCAACATGCACTCTCTTTCAGAGTGAGATTGAATCTCTTTTTGACAACAATGTTTTTTTTCTGTTTTGCTCAAAACGAATGAAATTCCACTTACATATGGTGGAGACTGGCATACGAGAACGATTTAGTATGCGTTAAGGAACAGTTTGCATTGAAATTATCAGAAAATATCTACATTTCTGTTTTTTATGCGTCCAAATGCTTTCGCGAGTGATTGAATCACTTTTTGACAAACAATGTTTTTTTTCTTTTGCTCAATACGAATGAATTCCACTTCCAAATGTGTGATATTGGCATAAATAACTATTTGGTAACCGTATGTTAGTAACAGTTTGCATTGAAATTACCAGAAATATCAACAGTTCCTTGTTTTTTATGCGCCCATAATGCTTTTCAGAGGATAGATCACTTTTTTGACAAACTTTTTTCTTTTTTTTTTTATGCTGAAAACGAATGTATTCCACTTCCAAATGGGTGTAAAATGCATAAAACCATTTGGTGAGATTAGTAACAGGTTTGCATTTAAATTATCAGAAATATCAACATTTCTTGTTTTATGCGTCCAACAATGCTTTCAGAGGGATTGAATCACTTTTTGACAAACTGTTTTTTTTTTTGTTCAAAATTGATGAATTCCAACTTCCAAATTGGTGGAAAATGGCATAAAAACCAATTTGGTATGCTTAGAGAGTCACGTTTGCTATTGTAATTACCCAGAAATATCAACATTTCTTGTTTTTTATGCGTCCAAAGTGCTTTTCAAGAGCAATAGAATCACTTTTTGACCAACAATGGGGTTCTTTTTTTGCTCAAAACGAATGTATTCCACTTCCAAATGGTGGAGGAATGGCATAAATAACCATTTGGTGAGAATAGTAACCCGTTTCTATTGAATTAACAGAAATATCAAACATTTTCTGTTTTTTATGCGTCCAAAGTGCTTTTCAGAGCGATAGAATCACTTTTTGACCAGACAATGTATTTTGTTTTTGCTCAAAAACGAATGTATTCCACTATCAAATGGTGGAGAATGGCATAAAAAACAAATTTGAAATGCTTAGGAACACGTTTGCATTGAATTGAACCAGAAATATCAACATTTTTTGTTTGTATCGTCCAAAATGCCTTTTCAGAGAGCAATAGAAATCACTTTTGGAACAAACAATGGGTTTTTTTTTTGCTCAAAACCGAATGTAGTCCCACTTCCAAATTGGTGTAGAATGGCATAATTAACATTTGGTGGGATTAGTAACACGTTTTGCATTGGAATTACAAGAAAATATTCAACATTTCTTGTTTTTATGCGTCCAAAATGCTTGCTTTTCAGAGCGACAGAATCGCTTTTTGACAGACAAACAATATTTTTTTCTTGTGCTAAAAACGAATGTGTATTCCACTTCCATAATGATGGAGAATGGCATAGAAAATTTTAGTATGGTTAAGGAACACGTTTTGCATTGAAATTAACAGAAATACCAACATTTTCTTGTGTTTTTATGCGTCCAAATGCTTTTCAGAAAGATGGAAATCACTTTTTGACAAACAATGTTTTTTTCTTTCGCTCAAAACGAATGTATTCCACTTCCAAATGGTGGATATTTGGCATAAGATAAACTATTTGGTAACCGTATGCTTAGTAACACGTTTGCATTGAAATTACCAGAAATATCAACAGTTCTTGTTTTTATGCGTCCATAATGCTTTTCAGAGCGATAGATCACTTTTTGACAAACATTTTTTTTTTTTTTTGGCTCAAGAGACGAATGTAGTCCCACTTCCAAATGGTTGTAAAATGGCAATAAATAACATTTGGTGAGCATTAGTAAACAGGTTTGCATTTAAAATTATCAGAAATATCAACATCTCTTGTTTTAATGCGTCCAACCATGCTTTTCAGAGGGATTGAAATCACTTTTTGGACAAACTAGTTTTTTTTTTTTGTTCAAAATGACTAAATTCCACTTCCCAAATTGTGGATAATTGGCATAAAAACAATTTGGTATGCTTAGGAACACGTTTGCATTTGTTAATTACCAAGAATATATCAACATTTCTTGTGTTTATATTGCGTCCCAAAATGCTTTTCAGAGCAATAGAATCACTTTTTTGACAAACAATGGGTTTTTGTTGCTCAAAACGAATGTATTCCACTTCCAAATGGTGGAGAATGGCATAATAACCATTTGGTGAGAATAGTAACCCGTTTTCTATTGGAAATTTAACAGAAATATCAACATTTCTTGTTTTTATGCGTCCAAAGTGATTTTCAGAGAGCGATAGAATTCACTTTTTGACCAACAATGTTTTTTGTTTTTGCTCAAAACGAATGTATTCCACTACCAAATGGTGGAGAATGGCATAAAAAACAATTTGGAATGCTTAGGAACACGTTTGCATTGAAATGACCAGAAATATCAACATTTCTTGTTTTTATGCGTCCAAAATGCTTTTCAGAGCGATAGAATCCCTTTTGACAAACAATGGTTTTTGTTTTTTTTTGCTCAAAACCAATGTAGTCCACTTCCAAATTGTGTGGAATGGCATAATAACCATTTGGTGGGATTAGTAACACGTTTGCATTGAAATTAACAGAAATATCAACATTTCTTGTTTTTATGCGTCCAAAATGCTTTTCAGAGCGACAGAATCGCTTTTTGACAAACAATAATTTTTTTTTGCTAAAAACGAATGTATTCCACTTCCATATGATGGAGAATGGCATAGAAAACAATTTAGTATGGTTAGGAACACGTTTGCATTGAAATTAACAGAAATATCATCATTTCTTCTTTTCATGCGTCCAAAATGCTTTTCAGAGCGATATAATCACTTTTTGACCATCAATGTTGTTGTTTTTTTGCTAAAAACGAATGTATTCCACTTCCAAATGGTGGAAAATGGCATATAAAACAATTTGGTACGCTTAGGAAGACGTTTGCATTGAAATGACCAGAAATATCAACATTTCTTGTTTTTATGCGTCCAAAATGCTTTTCAGAGCGATAGAATCACTTTTGACAAACAATGGGGTTTTTTTGCTAAAAACGAATGTATTCCACTTCCAAATGGTGGATATTGGCATATAAAACAATTTGGTATGCTTAGGAAGACGTTTGCATTGAAATGACCAGAAATATCAACATTTCTTGTTTTTATGCGTCCAAAATGCTTTTCAGAGCGATAGAATCACTTTTGACAAGCAATGTTTTTTTTTTGCTAAAAACGAATGTATTCCACTTCCAAATGGTGGAGAATGGCATAGAAAACAATTTGGTATGGTAACGAACACGTTTGCATTGAAATTAACAGAAATACCAACATTTTCTTGTTTTTATACGTCCAAAATGCTTTTCAGAGCGATAGAATCACTTTTTGACAAACTTTTTTTTTTTTCTTTTGCTCCAAAACGAATGTAGTTCCACTTTCAAATGGTGGAGAATGGCATAATAACGATTTGGTTGGGATTAGTAACACGTTTGCATTGAAATTAACAGAAATATCAACATTTCTTGTTTTTATGTGTCCAAAATGCTTTTCAGAGCGACAGAATCGCTTTTTGACAAACAATATTTTTTTTTTTCCTAAAAACGAATGTATTCCACTTCCATATGGTGGAGAATGGCATAGAAAACAATTTAGTATGGTTAGGAAGACGTTTGCATTGAAATTACCAGAAATATCAACATTTCTTGTTTTTATGCGTCCAACATGCTTTTCAGAGTGATTGAATCACTTTTTGACAAACAATGTTTTTTTCTTTTGCTCAAAACGAATGAATTCCACTTCCATATGGTGGAGAATGGCATAGAAAACAATTTAGTATGGTTAGGAACACGTTTGCATTGAAATTATCAGAAATATCTACATTTCTTGTTTTTATGCGTCCAAAATGCTTTTCAGAGTGATTGAATCACTTTTTGACAAACAATGTTTTTTTCTTTTGCTCAATACGAATGAATTCCACTTCCAAATGGTGGAAAATGGCATACTAACCATTTGGTGAGATTAGTAACACGTTTGCATTGAAATTATCAGAAATATCTGCATTTCTTGTTTTTATGCGTCCAACATGCTTTTCAGAGTGATATAATCACTTTTTGACCATTGTCACGATCCTGCTGTTGGGTAATGTTAAGCTGGTGGGTAACTGGTTGTCCTGGTAACTGTGGGAGTGGCTCCCTTGATTGGCCTTGATACGGGTCACCTGGGGAATCCAAGATGGCTGAACAGACAGCATGGTGCCACACTTGTTTCCCTAAACACGCTCCGAAAGAGGTGAAGGTTTTCCCCTTCTACAAGGACAGTACCAGGACTAGGTTCCTAAAAGAGGGGGACGTGACCACCCCCTTTGTCGTGTGTACGTTGTCTAGTGTTCGTCTATATATTATATGTCAAACTATAAACCAACCGGAGACAGGCTTACAGTTTGCTTCCAACGCTTGGGGCTATCCCTCAACACTTCAAGGAAGGACAAATGCTCGCCAGGAACCAGGTGAGTCACTGCCCACGTGGCCGGAAGCAAGTTGCCTGCCAGCTGTGGGTTTTAGCACTTATTTGTCTCGACTCCTGCCTAGACAGTGAGCCGGTTCGACACTAACAGTGGGGTCGTGACATAATTGGGTTGCTCGTCCGGGATTTGAATTTAGCTTGCCAGTATTACAGCCAGGTAATCTGTTGGTGAGAGAAGCGGTACTGGAGTTGTATTCAGCTTGTTAAAAGTTATGTGCATTTAGGGGGGCACATGGCTAAGAGTGGATTAGCCACTCTGTATCGGATTCTCGCACAAACAGATGCTTGAGTATGTAAAGAACTGTAGTTAGCCAGCTTGGATAGCCAGCGTGGAAAGCTAGGACTGCGGTGATTTGAGATGCAAACTAACTTAAAGATTGTGGTTGTTAGCTACATGTTGTTAGGTTTTAGCATCGGGAATGATCACGTGTTGGCATTGTTTGTATAGCTAGGTAAGAAACTATTGTTTGGTTGTGTCAGGGTGGTCAGGATGGCGTCCGCACAGGTAGATCTCTCTAAAGGCTATGTGGGTCTGACCCGTGACCAATTCAGGAGCTCATCTCCTTGGCTGGAGTTGAGGATATTGAGTTGACTAGAGATATCAGGAAACCAGCAATAGTGGCATACTTGACTAGGGAGTTAAAGCTGGAAGAGCTGTGGTTGGAACAACAAGAGCAAGCTAAACTCCAGAGTGAGAAAAGAGGAAAAGAGAAGCAGCTTATGCACACTCTGAGAGGTTGGTTAAGTTTGGAGGTAGAAAAATTAGCCATCGCTTCCGGTAGGCATGGTGAAAACAGGGGCTCAGGTTTTTGATTTTAGGTAGGGCACGTCGATTCATGCCTGTCTTTGAGGAAGGACGCAGTGGATGTATTTTTCGAAATGTTTGGAGAAAGTGGCCAAAGAGAAGTGAGTGGCCAGAGGAAAAATGGCCTCTCCTTGTACAGAGTGGAATGACTGGTAAAGCACAGAGGGCGGTAGCTGCGCTAGACTGTCGGTTGGGTCTGGACTATGACCCACTCAAGAAGGCTGTGTTGGAGGCCTATGGAAGTGTGCCTGAAGCCTATAGGCTTAGGTTTAGGGAGCTAAGGCGGCTGCCTGGCGAAACCCATCTAGACTTCTGGAGGAACCAGGAAATAGCTATGGATCGCTGGCTTAATTCCTGGGAAGCCTTTGATTATTCAGAGATAAGGGCCTTAGTCTTGTTAGAACTGTGACGGCCTCCTGCCTGTGGATGTGTGTATGCGTGTATGGTGGCCTCTGCTTTGTCAAGCTGCAGGTGATGAGCTGGTGGGTGTGGCCATTCCCAAACCTGTGTTTAAGGCTGGTCCTTCCTCCCTGCCTCAGTTCTTCTTCCTGACATCGCCTGGCTCCGGAGGGAGAGCGGTGTGCCGCTCCGCCGCAGCCCCTCGTTTTCTATTGTGTTCTCTTGGTTTGCTTTGCCGTCATTTTGGTCCCTTGTGTTAGGGAAATAAATTATCCTTTTGTTACTTTTACCTGCGCAGTTCCTTTTATTTGTCCGACCATGAGCCGGGTCGTGACAAATGTGGGGGCTCGTCTCGTTGTCCGTGTGCGCTAGTAAGCCAGAGTTGTGAATGAACTCACGGGAGTTTGTGAATGGAACCGTTTTGGCGGCGTTACTATTGAGTGGCGTGGGAACCCGGAAGTCGCGAGGGCTTGTGTATGTGGTTTGTACGCCACGGTTTAGCTGTGAACTGCGAAGGTAAATTTTGGGCCATGGTTGTGTTGTTTCTCTGGGTCACTTGGCTTTTGTTGCTGCTTGAAGATAATTGTTTTGTCCGGGCATCCTGATCAGTTAGCCGCCGGGTGAGCAGTTCTCGCCACTTTATATTTTGCCTTTTTTGTTTTGGTCGGTAACCCTGAGGAGGGAGTGCGCTGGCTTTGGGTTGTTGCAGCTGGCCAGTCTCGGTCAGATGTAATTTCCTGCGGTTGGTGTCACTTCGAGCTCGGCAAGCCGACGAAGACTACGTGAGGTTTTGTAAGTATTGTGGTAGGTAGTTAGGGGTTGGGGTGTCTCGGCTTGTGTTTTTTCGTAGCTCCTTGTTTGGGAGTTACCTGGTAAGTAGCAGCAAAAGTAAGTGTCCTGGAGTTTTGTATTACTGTGTGTAGAGTATGGCGGATGTGGCGTTTTTTGTTCAGGCTCCGTCGGAGGAGTTGCTGGATAAGTGCACGCGGGAACAATTGTTTAAAATAGCGGAGCATTATCGTATCGATATCCCAGATAGAAGAGTGAAAGACGCGACAATTCAGAATGTTTTGTTTGCTGCATTATGCGAGTTGGGTATATTGTCGGGTGCTGCGCGTCCTCCCCAGGCCAGGGTGGAGAGTTTGGCTCCACTGGCTGCGAGCGCGAGTGACCTCACGTTTGAGCAGCAGAAAGAGTTACTGTTGTTGCAGTTGGAGCATGCTAAGACGTTGAAGTCAGTTGAAATAGAGAAGCAGATTGCAGTGGAAAAACTCCGCTACCAGACGGAGCAAGCGAAGCTGTCGGTAGAGCAGTCTCGGCTGGAGTTGCTGAGGGCTGGATTTTCGGGTGGAGCCGCCTCGGGAGCGCAGGAGAGTTCCTCCGTTCGTCCCGGGGGCGGAGGTGAGTGTTTTGATGTGCTTGGCAATCTGCGGTTACTTCCGAAGTTTAATGAGCGGGATCCAGAGTCGTTTTTTTCTTTGTTTGAACGTGTGGCTGAGTCACGGAAGTGGCCTGAGTCAGCCCGCACGGTGATGCTCCAGTGCGCACTGACTGGCCGTGCGCAGGAGGCGTATTCTGCTCTGTCGGTGGCTGATGGCCAAGATTATGAGTGTGTAAAGTCTGCCGTATTGAAAGTGTACGAGCTCGTGCCGGAGGCTTATCGTCAGCGCTTTCGTTCATGGAAGAGAGTGGAGAAGCAGACGCACCTCGAGTTTGCTCGTGACCTGACGGGTCATTTTGCGCGTTGGTGTGCCGCGTTAAAAGTGGAGACGTTTGAGGATTTGTCCGAGTTAATTGTGTTGGAGCAGTTCAAAAATTCCATACCTGAAAACATTGCACAACACATTAACGATCTCAAGGTAAGACGTGTTGTCTGAAGCTGCTTTCAGTGGCAGATGACTATGTGTTGACGCATAAAACGCTCTTTTGTTGAGTGGCGGCGCGCATAGTGGCAGCCGTGGGTGGACCGTTTGCAGAGGCGTGCTGAGGCAAGCTCTGGGGAGTTATGTTGGTCGTTCAGGTAAATCCGACGCCAGGGAACGTAACTCGAGGGGTTTTGAAAAAACCTGCAGTTATTGTCATAAAAGAGGTCATTTCAGAGCTGATTGTTACGCACTTAAACCCAGGGTTCCCCAGGGGGGTCCCATGGCGCAGCCAAAAGGTGCTTGCTGCGCTGTCTCGTTGCCTCGCGCACCAGCGGTGAGTGAGGTGGGTGTGCCAGCTCGGGGTGAATCCGTGTCTGTGGGGTTGGCGTCTTTTCTGCCGTTCATTTCTGGTGGCCATGTTTCTCTGGTGGGGGGCAGGTTGAAGGTGCCAGTTAATATACTGCGCGACACAGCGGCCTTTGATTCCTTCATTCAGGCTTCTGTGCTGCCTTTTTCGCCTTGGCTGAGGCGCGCCTGACCATCAACCTCGCCAAGTGCGAATTTGCACGGGCCACGGTGACGTACCTGGGCCGGGTTGTGGGTCAGGGTAAAGTCCGTCCCGTTGCAGAGAAAATAAGAGCTGTCCAGTTCTATCCTCTGCCCACTACTAAGAAGGAACTGATGAGGTTCCTGGGTTTGGTGGGGTATTACAGGGGGTTTTGCCGTAATTTCACAGAAGTCGTTGCACCATTAACTGATCTACTTAAAATGCGTGTTCCATTTGTGTGGTCTCCTCTCTGTCAGCAGGCGTTTGAGGGGATAAAGTCTCTGCTGTGTGAAGCACCGGTCCTGAGTGGGTGTGCGACCCGTCTCCAGTGGTTTCCTCAGTTCCCCTGGTGAGGAAGCAGCCTGATGAGGATGAAATAAGTTTCCCTGAAGTGTTCACAGCGTGGTGGCGGTGACGGCGGTCTATGTCCCAACATTCTCCACCCAGAGCCCGCCTGAGTGTGGCGTGGGTGATGGTGAGGCAGTAGATGGGTTGTGTTTCTCCCTGTCTGATGTTTCCCTTTCAGTTACGCAGGAAGAGTTGGAGAGTGAGCAGCGAGCCGACGCGTCCCTGAAGGGACTGTTTGACATGGTGTTGCCTGCGTCGGGGGTAAAGAACGACTCTCACTGTTACTTTCTGTTGAAGGGATTGCTCATGAGAAAATGGGTGCCTCACGGGGACGATTTTGTAGGGGATCCCGTCCTCCAGATTGTCCTGCCTTCGAAGCTCCGGGAGACGGTGCTTCGCCGGGCCCATGATGACTCGGGTCACTGGGGGGTGAGAAAAACATACAACCGAGTGCTGAAACATTTTTTTTGGCCTAAATTAAAGAGGGATGTGTCTGAGTATGTGAAAACCTGTCATACCTGTCAACTTGCGGGGAAGCCAAATCAGGTGATTAAACCAGCTCCTCTGTTTCCGATTCCGGCTGTGGGTCAGCCATTTGAACACCTTATTATAGACTGTGTGGGTCCGTTGCCACGTTCCAAGTCGGGTGCTGTTTATTTGCTTACTGTCATGTGTCAAACCACCCGTTATCCGGCAGCGTATCCTTTACGCACGATCACAGCGCGTTCTGTGGTGCGCGCCCTGACACAGTCATTGCTATATTCGGTATCCCGAAGGTGATTCAAACTGACCGCGGATCAAACTTCACCTCTCACCTGTTTTCACAAGTTTTGAAACAGTTGGGGGTTAAACACAATAAAGCATCGGCATATCACGCTCAGAGTCAGGGGGCCCTGGAGCGTTTTCACCAGTCTCTGAAGTCGTTGTTACGTACATATTGTGTGAAACTGGACGGAGACTGGGAGGAGGGGTTGCCCTGGTTACTGTTAGCGGCGAGGGAGGTGTCCCAAGAGAGCACAGGGTTCAGTCCCAACGATTTGGTGTTTTGGGCACAAATGTGCGCGCGCCTCTGGATCTTTTTGTGCGAGCAATGGAAGGATGCTGCTTCCACCCAGGAAAATGTACTTGATTATGTAAATGGGTTCCGTCATAGGTTGTATGCTGCAGGGGTATTGGCAAAGAAAAACTTTGGTACTGCACAGAGTAAGATGAAGACACTGTATGACCGGAGGGCTGAGAAGCGTGTGTTCAGTGAGGGGGACCGGGTCTTGGCGTTACTTCCCATCATTTACTTCTCTCCATTTCAGGCGAAGTATGGAGGTCCCTATGAAATAAAGAAAAAAACGTCTGAACATAACTACATCATTGCTACGCCTGATCGTAGACGGAGTGTCCAGATGTGTCATGTCAACTTATTGAAACCTTACTATGAACGTGTCCCTCCAGGTGAAGCTGTCTCCGCCTCCTCTGTGCCTGCGCGGCCTGTGTGTTCTGTGAGTAGAGTGTCTGTGGTTTACCCTCCACAGTCGGTGCCTGCCGGGGTGGAGGATGGTCTGCCCGACGCTGATGCTGGGGTGCAGCAAGGTCGTTTAAAAAACTCTGAGTCCTTGAACAAATTACATCTTCTGTTGGGCCATCTGTCTGAGTCACAACAAGCCGACCTAGTTGAAGTGATAAGTTCCTTCCCATCTCTGTTTGGTGACACTCCTACTCAAACAAATGTAATTGAACATGATATAGATGTAGGTGATGCACTCCCAATTCGCCAAAGGTTTTACCGCGTTAGTCCTGAAAAACGTGTGTCCCTTGATGCGGAAGTGAAGTATATGTTGGATAATTGTATTGCTGTTCCCTCCTTTTCCAGTTGGGCATCTCCCTGCATTTTAGTGCCGAAGCCAGACAAAACATTCAGGTTCTGCACTGATTTTCGCAAGCTAAATGCTGTAACGAAACCAGGTTCTTTCCCGCTGCCTCGTATGGAGAATTGCGTTGACCAAGTGGGCCACGCCGCATTTGTGAGTAAATTTGACCTGTTGAAAGGATATTGGCAGGTTCCGCTGTCCGAGCGTGCACGTGACCTGTCTGCATTTATTACACCAAATGGTCTCTTCTCGTATAATGTTATGCCTTTTGGTTTAAGAAACGCTCCTGCCACGTTCCAGAGGCTCATGACCAGAGTCTTGGGGGACTTAGAGGGGTGCACTGTGTATTTGGACGACGTGGTGGTGGTTTCAGACTCGTGGCCGTCTCATGTGGAGCGTGTCCGTGCGTTGTTCCTGCGCTTGGCTGAGGCGCGCCTGACCATCAACCTCGCCAAGTGCGAATTTGCACGGGCCACGGTGACGTACCTGGGCCGGGTTGTGGGTCAGGGTAAAGTCCGTCCCGTTGCAGAGAAAATAAGAGCTGTCCAGTTCTATCCTCTGCCCACTACTAAGAAGGAACTGATGAGGTTCCTGGGTTTGGTGGGGTATTACAGGGGGTTTTGCCGTAATTTCACAGAAGTCGTTGCACCATTAACTGATCTACTTAAAATGGCGTGTTCCATTTGTGTGGTCTCCTCTCTGTCAGCAGGCGTTTGAGGGGATAAAGTCTCTGCTGTGTGAAGCACCCGGTCCTGGCCGCTCCGAGGTTTGACCGACCTTTTGCGCTTCAAGTCGACGCTAGTCACATTCGGAGTAGGTGGCGTTTTGTTGCAAGCCGATGAGTTGGGTTTGGAAAAACCAGTCTGTTTCTTTTCCAAGAAATTTAACTCATATCAATTGAACTATTCAACGATTGAAAAGGAGGCACTGGCTTTAGTTTGGGCTCTGGAGAAACTTTGAAGTGTACTTTGGGCTCTGGAGCGGTACCGCGTAGTGGTGTACACTGACCACACAACCCCACTTTTGATTTGAACTCGCTGCAATGTCCTAACCAGCGTCTGATACGTTGGTCGTTATTTCTACAGTCACATTGGCTTGATATTTAGACACATAAAGGGTGCGGAAAACGTCGTAGCCGACGCACTGTTCTCGCGTTCCTCAGGATTGAGGTTTGAGCTAAGACTCTTATTGCTGTTATGGATGTTGTCCTGTTGCGCTCCTGTTCCCTCTTCTGTCATCCTTCCCTCTTTAAATTGCTTCCCACTGGTCGGCCAGGTTGCTGAGGTGGTGGTGTGGAAGATGCGCGTAGTGAGCCTGTGTGTGGTTCTCAACAGCACAGCTGGTGTTCCTGTCCTCTCGGATGTGTGTGCCCTTGTGTGTGTGCTTAAACATCGTAAACTCTAATACGTGTATATAAAAAAAAAAATAATAAAAAAGTAAAACTTCAAAAAATAAGTAAAAGGTACTATATTTGTGAAAAAAAAAAAAAAATCTGTTAACAGTAAAGTAA
>OLKM01006266.1:12500-14685 GCA_900291075.1 Melanogrammus aeglefinus | reverse complement strand
CAACACCATGAGGACTGGCAATGAAGAAAGAGAGAGAGAGAGAGAGAGAGAGAGAGAGAGAGAGAGAGAGAGAGAGAGAGAGAGAGAGAGAGAGAGAGAGAGAGAGAGAGAGAGAGAGAGAGAGAGAGAGAGAGAGAGAGAGAGAGAGAGCAAGCGTTACACAGCGTTGTATTGAGTAGAGGAAGCTCTCTGTGGCTGGTTGGCCATTGTTTGGATGTGTGGCTCACAAAGGCCATTAGCAGCAAACAGCAGGTTAGGATGAAATTTTAATGGAGGCTTTAATCATTATGAAAGGGTCTCTCTCTCTCTCTCCCCATCCCCCTGTAGCGCTCTATCTCGATCTCCCCTCCTCACTCTAATACACTCACATGCATACACAAACATGCACCCTCTGCACCCTTCCAGCTAGATCAATGATGTTTGTGGGGGAGCACGTGCATACGCGCACACAAACACACATATAAACACACACACACACACACACACACACACACACACACACACATACACATACATACATACATACAGCAGGGGCACTAGCTTTAGGAGGGATGTGAACAAGAGGCTTGAAACACAAAATGGGTCAAAAAACGCTTAACATCTGAAGAGAGAGAGAGAGAGAGAGAGAGAGAGAGAGAGAGAGAGAGAGAGAGAGAGAGAGAGAGACAGAGAGAGAGAGAGACAGAGAGAGAGGGACAGAGGCTTGTTCTATCCAAAACAGGCCCTGAGCTAAACACATACACATATCCAATGCACACACACACACACACACACACACACACACACACACACACACACACACACACACACACACACACACACACACACACACACACACACACACACACACACACACACACACACACATGCGTACCCAAAGTTTGGTGTCTGCAACTAGTATTGCTCTACTTAAGCTAGATGAATTGAGTGTAGTGGATACTGGGTCAGAAGTGGGAGTGTGTGTTTGTGTGTGTGTGTGTGTGTGTGTGTGTGTGTGTGTGTGTGTGTGTGTGTGTGTGTGTGTGTGTGTGTGTGTGTGTGTGTGTGTGTGTGTGTGTGTGATAAATGACTTGCTATCATCTCCTAGTCCATCCATGCTACTCTCCCCTGCTCTCTGGCCACCTGCTGCAAACTCAAAAACACACACACACACAGACACACTCATGTGTGTTAACACACACACTCAACGCATGTTTGTGTGTCATCGTCTAGCACGGCGGGCCCTCGACTTCCTTCCTCTTGTTCTTTTCCTCTTTTTTCATCTCAACACATTTATAAAACTCGAATTGAAAGTTAATTACGCTTTGAAAATAGATTGGCTTCATTTGAAGTCGGATCATTCACGATTTACGAATTGGATGTCAGGGTCGGGATCCCAGACTTTTGTGGTGCGGTTGTGTATGTTCTGCGTCACACTGTTTCCCAACTCGCTCACACACACGCACACACACGCACACACAGACCTGCCGATGGTCACTAAGGTATTGTCCCATCAACCGGTCCACAGACAATTTTACAAATCTACAGAAAGAAACACAGGAAAATTTCAGAAAAAATCTTGAGTTTGAAATGTTTGACTAAAAGGTGATTGGGACTGAAGTTCACTGGAAACAGATTCAGCGAATTAATCTTCCTTTCAGGAATGGACGGCTTTGACCGGCTTGTGTCTGTCAAACACTGGCTGGTCCCTGAACACTTCCAAACGCGCACAGCTGTGGTGTTAGTGGTTCAGAACCCTCTGTGTCATCGTCCACTGGGCTCTCTGTCACGCAGCGCAGAACACAGAATGGAGAGAGGGACATGCAGAGAAGATGGTGAAAGATAGAGAACGAGAGAGAGACCCACGCTGATAGAGGGTGGGAGAGTGAGGGTGAGGGAGAGAGAATTAGAGGCAGGGAGGGTTAGTTGGCTGTGCTCTGAGGGGATGTAGGGAGAAGATGTGTCTTTAAGAGACCACTGGAGCGTTTTATAGGACAGTACTTTAGACCTTTGTGGCGCACCGGGCATGGGCTCCTCTGGTCCCGGGACAATGAGGGGGGCGGACACCTTCTGGGCCGGAGGAGGACGGGGCAACCGAGGAGACGAGGAGAAAGGAGGGAGAAGAAAGGAGACTTAGAGAGAGACCCCCACCCACCCACCCCCCCCCCCCCCACCCACCCAGTGACTTAATCCCTTAGCTGCCCTG
>OLKM01006266.1:2500-5000 GCA_900291075.1 Melanogrammus aeglefinus | reverse complement strand
TGATTGGCTGTACTGGCATCATGTTAACGTATAGGAAGCTGTTTGGCCTGTCAGGGCAGACTAGGGTCGATTCCCAGTGGATTTGAATGTGCATATAGATATTTAAAGCTTAAAGAACATAGGGTGTTTGTTCGCCTGGTGTGTGCTTGTGCCTTAATTTTAGTGTGTTGGTCATGTATAGTCAAAGGTGTGCATTCCAAACACGCTCTAACGCCCACTTGCTTGTGTGTGTGTGTTTGTGTGCGTGAGGGAGTGCGTGCCAGTGTGTGCGTGAGAGTGTGTTTGTGTGTGTGTGTGTGTATGTGTGTGTGTGTGTGTGTGTGTGTGTGTGTGTGTGTGTGTGTGTGTGTGTGTGTGTGTGTGTGTGTGTGTGTGTGTGTGTGCGTGAGTTAGGGAGTGGCTGTGCCAGTATGTGTGTGTTAGTATTTCAGTGTGTGTACCATTGTGTGTATCTCTTCAGTCAAAACACACAGACACACACAATTCTCCGCTTCCCTCGAGCAGCATCTCTCCCTCCTCTCCCTAAACAACAACAACAACACAAACAAGAAAAACAAGAGCGGAAAAACAAGAGAAAGTTTTCCTGCGACTTTTGCGTTTCAACGCTGAGCCACATTTCGCTGCCCTTCGTCGTACTTTCACAAGGTCGCCGCCTCCACCGCCGCCGCGCGGCTATCTGAGGCTGCCAGCCGCGCAGACAGCTAGCGAGGACGGGCGCCAGGCTAGAAATTGGCTGAGGTGTTGGTTCAAATCATATTGGACATAACCACCCAAAACACCATCTGTTAGGGGAACGCGGCGAAGTGGAGGGCAAGGAGAAAAACACCGAGATGAAGAAGAGAAGAAAAACCCGCACGGCGTTTAGATAAATGGATTTTTCAATTTATTAAACTGTTGACTGACACCGCGGTGGATTTACACGTTTTGTACGGCGGCCGTCAGAGCAGAGACTATTCTTAGCACGCAGTGTTTGGGATTCACACCTCTCCTTTTAGAAACGCCCGGCCCGTATTTTTAGAGGGAGATTGTTTTAGTTGGTGGTTTTGGTCAAAAACAACAAAATTGTTGTTATTTACCTGAACATGAAAAAAAATAAGAATTGTTACGAATTGGAAGGGGGACATTTCTTTGTGTACTTAACGTTTTAACATTTTTTTCTTTGTTTTTTACTCAACACTGACCCACCTAAACACACACACACGCACACGCACGCACGCACGCACGCACGCACGCACGCACGCACGCACGCACGCACGCACGCACGCACGCACGCACGCACGCACGCACGCACGCACGCACGCACGCACGCACGCACGCACGCACACACACACACACACACACACACACACACACACACACACACACACATACAGGGATTCCCACGCATCATTTGCCCCCCACCCTTCCTCAGGTGGTACCTAGATGTTTTCGACAGAAGCGAGTGTGTGAATGTGTGCATTTGCCTGTGTGCCCGTGTGTCTTTCCGTAACAGGTGTGTCGCCCAAGAACGTGTCAGGTGACGTGAATGTGACAAACCGGGGAAAATAAGAAGAGGGGGGGGGGGGGATGGGGGGGGGGAGGGGGAGTAACCATATGTCCTTCGCCACTGTACCCTAAACTTTAATCATGTTTACGCTGGGACACGACAAACGATTAAATCACACTCTCCAAACTCTCTGGAGACGATAGGATGAGACGCAAGCACACCCAAACAGAGTCTCACACTCACGCACACACTGCTGATGGGACTTTGCTGGCTTGCTTTACGGTGTGTGTGTGTGTGTGTGTGTGTGTGTGTGTGTGTGTGTGTGTGTGTGTGTGTGTGTGTGTGTATGTGTGTGTGTGTGTGTGTGTGTGTGTGTGTACACGTGGGTATGTGAGTGTGAGTGTGTGTGTATGTAAGTGTAGGTTAATATTAATAACAAGATTTTGGATGTACTTCTGAACCAGTACACACACACACACACACACACGCACACACACAGAAACACGCACACACAGAAACACGCACACATTGAAATGGCATCCGCACACAGAGACACTTCCATGGACACAAACAAAAACAGTGAGACACACACTTTTCCTCTCCCCTCTCCCGCTGGAACACCGGGGAGAGCGGAGGAGAGAGGAAAAAGGAGGGAAGAAAGAGGAGAACAGGGATTTAGTGTTTACACAGTGGCATAGCCTCCACGGCAACTGTTGCCAAGCGGCACTCTCCCCGACAACAAGCCAGTAATTGGTACTTTTAGCGGCTAACCTTGCGGAGGTGGTGGCGTGAAGCGACTTCGGACAAAAAGCTTTTTGATGCCGATGTGATCTCTCTCTCTTGCTCACTCCCTCTGTCTCTCGCTCTCTGTCTCTCTCTCTCTGTCTCTCTCTCTCTGTCTCTCTCTCTCTCTCTCTCTCTCTCTCTCTCTCTCTCTCTCTCTCTCTCTCTCTCTCTCTCTCTCTCTCTCTCTCTCTATCTCTCTCTCTCATCCTCTCTCTCTATCGCTCTCTC
>OLKM01006265.1:0-14690 GCA_900291075.1 Melanogrammus aeglefinus | reverse complement strand
TCGAACAACTGACTAGACTTGGCAGGTCGATATGCCACCATTGTCCTAGGCCAAGCGCGTATTAAGCGAGTGCATCTAGAAATCCATTGGAATCCCCTCTCCATGTTTGAAATCAGCCGCACCAGTACCACCTTGCTTGGGATTTTAGCAGGAAGGCCAAAATCTGCATTCTGTTAGATGACTGTAGTGCAAGTCAACCTATTGATTCGCTCGATCATTAAGCAAAGGCTTCAGGTATGATAAGTAGAGATTGTACTTTGCTTAGCAAACAAATAAGGGGATGGTAGCCTCAGCTGGTGTTTAGAGCGCATGCTTCGCCGTAGATGCTATGAGGTCCCGCCGGTTCAATCCCCGGCATCTCCAAGTTGTAGCCTGCAAGTTTGGTGCGTGATTGATACGAATGGTTTGCCCTTTTATTAAGATAGAAAGTTAAAATGACGATCAGAAACATGTGATGCACGTTACTGTTTAGATGAATGTTTAAATTAAATGCAGGGTCACGCATTATGCTTTACCAAGCTCCTAAATGTTGCAGATGCTAACATTCGAACAAGCCGTAGAGGATGAATTGTCTAATTTGGTTGTCACGGTGGCCCAGGTGCGTTAAGGCGCATGGAATTGAAATCCTTCTCTTTTCCCCCCCCCCTTCCCCTCCTCGCTCTAAATCCCCCTTCCTGCGCCCCAATTTCTTATTCTCATTCCGTTCATTGGGCGTTCACATGTGATCGCTCAGTTTTATGTTTAAAGCGGACTTTTCAAGGGCAACAGAAATATTTCATTGGCTATGCCAGATCCTCTTTCGTTGTCCTATTTTCGTATGTCCTTCTTAATAATGCCTGAAGGAATTTACTCCTGCAAGTGAGAGGGCTGTTGCTGTGGCTTGGATGGTTCATGCTGACTGTCTAGCCTTCACAGAGAGACGCGGGTTCTAATCACAGCCACTCCAGTGGGTATTAATGTAAGCCAATGCCTACTCACTAGTGCTAATTCCTTTATCACGCCAGTTTGATAGCTAACATGTGATCGCTCGGTCAACGCTCCATTGAGACCATTCTTCCATTGGTGTCTCTAGGATTCGATACATTTGGCCTCCGACGATGGCGGCTGTGCCGCGTAGCGTACAGCAGATTTAACAGGTCAGATGCATGTCCTGTCTTCCTAGCACTGGAGACCCTGAGTTTCACACACCTCAGAGACATCTATGGCTGCCACATCTGACAGACAGCGTACGATTTTTCTTCCGGCTGTAGCCCTCTGTCCACGCTTTCACCTCTGCAGCACACTGTATTCGGTGTTAGCCTTTAGCTGTGCTCAGCTGGCTAGTGGCGTAGTACAAGCCCGTACTAACCAATGTCAACTGCGATAGGGGTTCATTTCAGGTGACACACTGACTGGTGATTCAGCGTCACACATAAAGAGCAAACACTAACATGTGCAGAATTTTGCTATGTGCTATTGGGACCAAGCACACATAGCATCTTCCCAGTCTTCCTTAAGTCTATCTTTAGGATCGGCACAGAGCTGTCAGTGAAGGTTCTGGTTGTGGACTGGAACGTTATCCATCTCATGTAGATCAGGGTCTGTGGGTTCAATGTGCTGCGCTGTGTGCCATGCTCGTAGCATGAAGGCATACTTCATCAATTTGAAGATCTTCTTGTATAGGATGGATGGTTCACAGAAGGTCTATAACTTCTGGCGTAATGGTTCCTGTCTGTGTTACTGTTTCAGATGACAGTGCTCTTTCTCTGCTCAGTAACGTCATCTGAAAGGAAATGAATGATTTCAGCACTTTCCACTCAGCATTTGAGTCCGATCTGCGTGTGTTAGTGCCGATGCATGTCCTGGTAACCAGCTGTAATAGTACATCTAGCGCAGAGTAGTTCAGCCATTATGTGTTCCAGACGTGAACATAGCGATGGATATCCAGTCCGTGATCTGAGTTTCACGTGTATGTCTCACATTTGTGAGCTGAATTGCAGTCATCAGCATCTGACTTCGATCTGTTCAAAGACTGCGTCGAGTTAGTCCTCTGTCTGTAT
The DNA here is from genome assembly GCA_900291075.1 of Melanogrammus aeglefinus. NCBI lineage: Eukaryota > Metazoa > Chordata > Actinopteri > Gadiformes > Gadidae > Melanogrammus > Melanogrammus aeglefinus. The sequence goes on along the minus strand of OLKM01006265.1, from coordinate 12,651 downwards.
GCTCATCTCTTGCCATATGTCCTCTTCTACTCACTGTTCTGTTATCTGTAGAATGGTATCAATATTTCGTAATAGGTCATGATTAGTCCTTTAACAGCTAGTGTTAGTCGTTTGTGCAAGTGCTGAGTTCCATGGCACGTGAAAACCTTATTATGTGTGTCTCCGACAGCACAGTTCCATACTTAAGATGGTTGTTAACTGCTGACTACTTAAAGATGGTTACAGGGACATGTAAGCTCACTGTACGATCGCCATGCTTTGCCATGTTGAGCCCCTCCGCGCGCTTCAAGTCTCTCCGTGCGTTAAGTTCTCCATATGTACGCTTTATCAGTAGAAAAGATCCCGCGTAGTGCTATATTAGCACTCGAACGAGCTTCATCGTGTGCGATTATCACGTATTCCTCGGCTAGTCTCAAAGTTGTTTCGCCTTGATGCCTAATGCTTCCAAACATGACGTGAGAGAATCTTTAAACTGTTGTTGTCGTCGCTGTCTGACAAATGACTCTGGTCACTGCATCGACGCAGTGTTTTCAGAAGTATGCTGATCGGTCAAGTTACAGAGTTAATCAGTGGACCTGCCTCATCTTCAACAAGGCTTCTAGTGGCTGGTCATCGTCAATCTATTTACGAGTACGGCTTACGTTTGCTAGCACTAGGTGTCTCTGACAGGTGCCACAGGAAGAAACAAATGTACAATTGTTCAGAGTGTCTACCGGCAAAGATTGAGTCGCCTGCCGTACAATCCGTTTGACTCCAGAAGTTCTGACTTTCTACTATCTGTGCGCCTAGACTTAGACTTCTCTCGTATGATCAATATGTATTGATCTATACCCGGTTGACTGCTCAAGTCAATAAACGAATGACCCCTTCTTGCAACTGAATTACGGCTCAGACCTTATTTGGCATGATTCGAGTTGCCTAGCATCCACTGTACTGCATTCTGCTAAGTCTACTTTACTCATCTACGAGTCTTTCTTCATGTGCCCTTATCCTGTAAATGACTTTCTCATTGTTTTTGGAGCTGTATCTGCATGTTCATCGAATATTCACACCAAAGCATGCATGTTTCAATAATGCATCGCTGTACGTGTCGAGAGAGTGTTAGCGGCTATTTCAGCAGATGTTGATCATACAAGCTCAAGACATGTTGCTAATGCCTGTACTGTTGCTGTGTCTGTTTCGAAGTGTTCGAACTGACTGGATAGAACCTTTGAGGTGGTCGACATATGCAGACCATTGTCCTGGCCAAGCGCGGTTCGAAGCTGATTTGCACTAGACCAATCCATTGGATCCCTCCTACATCCCCATGTTTTGTGAAATCAGCTCCGCAGCAATCAGTTGTTACCACCTATTATGCTTTTAGCAGGACAGGCCAAATATATCTGCATTCTGTTTTAGGATGACCTAGTGGCAAGTTCAACCTATTGATTTGGCTTCGATCATTTAAGCAAAAGCTTTCAGTTCAGTATGAGATAGTAGATGATTGTACTTTTTAGAACAATAAGTGGGATGCTAGCCTCAAGTATGGTAGAGCGCCATGCTTTCGCAAGTGGTATGAGGTCCCGCTGGGTTCAACATCCCCTGGACATTCTCTCAAGTTTTGTAGTGAAGTTTGGTGCCGATTACTGAATATGATATGTTGTGCCTTTGTACTTTTATAAAGAAGTAGAAGTTAAAAAAATTGATTCTCGAGATCAACGAAAACATTTGATGCTGCCACGTTTACTGTTTTTAATGATATGTTTAAATAAATAATGAGGTCACGCAATCGCTTTTACCAACCGTCCAAATGCTTGCAGAATAGCAAGCATCCATTGAACTATATTGCGAAGCACAGGTATAAGAGGATTGAATTGTCTAGAATTGATGTGTTGTCGTGGCTCAGAGTGGTTTAAGGCGCATGGAATTCGCGATCAATCCTTTGGGGTCTTCACATGTGTAGGCTCAGTTGAGTGTTTAAATGACTTTTTCCAATAGGATCAGACAGAAATATTTCGATCATGGTACATTGCTGCAGACCTGCTTTCTGTATGTTTTTCTTAAATAAATTGCTGCAAGAATTTACTCACCGTAAAGTGAGAGGGGTGCATGTGGCTTGGGATTGATTGTCATAGTGACTGTCTAGTGCACAGAAGACGCTTAGATGGATCTGAATTCACTGGCACTCAGTGTAGGCTCAGTTTATGTTTGTAAGACTTTCTCTACGGATCAACTGATAATTTCATGTTAACTGCAGTATCTTCGTTGTCTCTTAACACTTGACTGATGGATTTCTGCCTGAAGTGAGAGGGGTCTGTGCATTGGATGGTCTTTAGGATTGTCATACATAGGAGTCGTACGGTTCTAATCAAAGCTGCCGTCGTATAATGTAGAGCAACCTACTCAATTGTAATTCCTTTAGACGCCAGGTTCTGATGAGCTTAACACTTGATCGGGTCACGCTCCATGAGACCTTTTCACTTGGTGTCTCTAGGATTAGATACAATTGGGGTACTGTGGCTTAGCTGGTCAACAGCGCCTGTCTTTGTAAACAAGGAGACCCTGGGTTCAACTCCCAGCAGTAGACTTACACTTTCTGCAAACAGCAAACTTCTGGTGTAGATATGATAAAAGTTTTCCTTGCAGTTAAAAAGAATCGGAATTGTTTAACTGGCCACCTTGCTTGTGTGGTTTGTAAACTTGCAATCCATCAATTGCGATAGACTTTTCCATCAATGACAACGGCGTGCAGGCAAGCAAAAATTCTCTATAAAATGTATGATACCCTAGTGCCAGCTGATGACCTATTTGTCCCTTCTATCGTTAAGGCAAAGCTTCAGGACTCGGTTTTACAGATGTACAATTGAAGGGGACGTCTCTCGACGGCAAAGCGGCGTATGCTTTCTCATGTAGAACGGCCTGAGGTTCAATGCATGCCGTCTCCAAGATGTGATCAAAAGCCAGCTTCAAGTCAATTTGAAGACTATTTCAAAATTAGAATCAAAGCAAGGCTTAACCTACCCTTAAATGTTTCCCAGACTCTTTTCTGTTTCGAATATGCCAGAGGCGTCGAAAACCATACCGTGTGTTTGTCGTGGCCGAGTGGTTTAAGGCGGATGGACTAGAAATCCAATTGGGGTCTCCCCGCGCAGGTTCGAATTCCTGCCGACAACGGTTGCATCTTACGTAGTTTTTCATGCCCTTGTCCAGTCAAGACATGGACATAGCACGGTGAAACTGCGTGAATGAGTTGCAAATATGTTAATCAAAGCATGCAGCAGGTGCCATCTTCAAAAACTGGCATTTTCTGTACACGCTTTAGCTTCCAATGTTTTCGACAACATGTTCTCCCAAACATAAAATGTTAATTATTCAAAGGTCTGATAGATCCGAAGGCTAGTGTTGTCATGTCCAAGTGCTGAATGCCATGGACGTGAAAACCCTTATTGTGTCCCCGAAGGCAGATTTAAAATGTACATGATTGAGTGGTAAGGGGGTGTAGCTCAGTGGAAGAGCGCATGCTTTGCATGTATGAGGCCCCGGGGTTCAATCCCCCGGTATCTCCATTTGGTTTCCATAAGAAAAGTCACGCGAGTGCTATATTGATCGAAATGAGTTCACGCAATCCTTAACCTACCAAAATGTTTCCCCGAATGCTAATGTTCCAACAAGTGAGAGAAATTTAAACTGTGTTGTGTCGTGGGCCGAGTGGTCACGCAGCCACGCAGGTTCGAATCCTGTCCGTCAAGGGTTACAGGTTAATCAGTGGCGTGCCATTTCCAAAAAGCTAGTGCTGGGTCAACGCATTAATACGAGTACGGTACGTATATACACTAAGTGTTGACGGACACAGAAGAAAAAATCATTGTAGTGTCACGGCAAAGATTGAGGCCCGCCGACAACCGTTGGCCAGTTCTGCTATCTGTGCGCAGATTACTTCTCTATGAAATGTATGATCACCGTACTGCCAGTCAATAAACGATTTCCCCTCTTCGAAATTACGCAGACTTTCATGAATCGGTGGCACACATGTACAATTGAAGTAATCTGTTTTCGGCTCATCTGTAAAGCTTCTCATGTAGGAGTTCTGAGGTCCGATCACCAAGATGTGTTCAAAGCAAGCTGTGGTCAAGAGTGTAGGGCTATTTCACAATTTGATCATACAACCTCAAACGTTGCAGTCCTGTTTACTGTTCGAACAACTGATTAGACTTGAGGTCGATATGCACCATTGTCCTGGCCAAGCGGGTTAAGCTGATGCACTAAGAAAATCCATTGGATCCCCCTCTCCATGTTTGAAATCAAGCCGCACCAGTTTACCACCTCTGCTTTTTAGCAGGAGCGCCAAATATCTGCCATCTGTTAGGATGGACCTAGTGCAAGTTCAACCTATTGATTGGGCTCGATCATTAAGCAAAGCTTCAGGTATTGATAGTAGGAGATGTACTTTTTAGGAACAATAAGGGGATGTGTAGCTCAGTGGTAGGAGCGCATGCTTCGCATGTTATGAGGTCCCTGGGTTCAATCCCCCGGCATCTCCAAGTTGTAGTGAAGTTGGTGCGTTTGAAATATGATTGTTTGCCTTTTTATAAGATAGAAGTAAAAAAATGATCCGATCACCGAAACATTGCTGCACGTTGCTGTTTAATGAATGTTTAAATAAAAATGAGGTCACGCAATGCTTTACCAACCGTAAATGTTGCAGAATGCTAACATTCGAACAAGGTAGAGGATTGAATTGTCTAAATTGTGTTGTCGTGGCAGAGTGGTTAAGGCGATGGAATTGAAATCCTTTGGGGTCTCACTGTGTAGGCTCAGTTTATGTTTAAAGGACTTTTTCAAAGGATCAACAGATAGATATTTCAATGGTAACTGGCAGACCTCTCTTTCGTTGTCTTCTTAATAATTGCTGAAGAATTTCTCCTGAAGTGAGAGGGGTGCTGTGGCTTGGATGGTCATAGTGACTGTCTAGTTCACAGAAGACGTAGGGTTCTAATCACAGCACTAAGTTGTATAATGTAAGTAACCTACTCAATTGTAATTCCTTTAGACGCCAGTTCTGATAGCTTAACACGTGATCGGGTCACGCTACATGAGACCTTTTTCATTGATGTCTCTAGAATTCAATACAATTGGGGTACTGTGGCTTAGCTGGTCAAAGCGCCTGTCTTGTAAACAGGAGACCCTGGGTTCAACTCCCAGCAGTACCTACACTTTTTGCAACAGAATTATCTGGTGTAGATATAATAAAAGTTTTCCTTGCATTTAAAAAAATCGGAATTGTTTAACTGGCCACCTTGCTTGTGGTTGTAAACTTGCAATCCATCAATGCGATAGACTTTCCATCAATGACAACGGCGGCAGGCAAGCAAAATTCTCTATAAAATGTATGATACCCTAGTGCCAGCTGATGACCTATTTGTCCCTTCTATCGTTAAGCAAAGCTTTCAGGACTCGGTTTTACAGATGTACAATTGAAGGGGACGTCTCTCGACGGCAAAGCGTATGCTTCTCATGTAGACGGCCTGAGGTTCAATGCATGGCCGTCTCCAAGATGTGATCAAAAGCCAGCTTCAGTCAATTTGAAGACTATTTCAAAATTAGATCAAGCCAAGGCTTAACCTACCCTAAATGTTCCAGACTCTTTTCTGTTTCGAAATGCCAGAGGCTCGAAAACCATACACGTGTGTTGTCGTGGCCGAGTGGGTTAAGGCGCGATGGACTAGAAATCCATTGGGGTCTCCCGCGCAGGTTCGAATCCTGCCCGACAACGGTTTGCATCTACGTAGTTTTTTCATGCCCTTGTCCAGTCAAGACACATGGACATAGCACGGTGAAACTGCGTGAATTGAGTTGCAAATATGTTAATCAAAGCATGCAGCAGGTGCCATCTTCAAAAACTGGCATTTTCTGTACACACGCTTTAAGCTTCCAATGTTTTCGACAACATGTTCTCCCAACATATAAATGTTAATATTTCAAAGGTCTGATAGATCCGAAGGCTAGTGTTGTCATGTCCAAGTGCTGAATGCCATGGACGTGAAAACCCTTATTGTGTCCCGAAGCAGATTTAAAATGTACATGATTGAGTGGTAAGGGGATGTAGCTCAGTGGAAGAGCGCATGCTTTGCATGTATGAGGCCCCGGGTTCAATCCCCGGTATCTCCATTTGGTTTCCATAGAAAAGTCACGCGAGTGCTATATTGATCGAAATGAGTTCACGCAATCCTTAACCTACCAAAATGTTTCACGAATGCTAATGTTCCAACAAGTGAGAGAATTTAAACTGTGTTGTCGTGGCCGAGTGGTCACGCAGCCACGCAGGTTCGAATCCTGTCGTCAAGGTTACAGGTTAATCAGTGCGTGCCATTTCAAAAGCTAGTGCTGGTCAACGCATTAATACGAGTACGGTACGTTTATACACTAAGTGTTGACGGCCACAGAAGAAAAAATCATTGTAGTGTCACGGCAAAGATTGAGGCCTGCCGACAACCGTTGGCCAGTTCTGCTATCTGTGCGCAGATTACTTCTCTATGAAATGTATGATACCGTACTGCCAGTCAATAAACGATTTCCCCTCTTGCATAATTACGCAGACTTTCATGAATCGGTTGCACACATGTACAATTGAAGTAATCTGTTTTCGGCTCATCTGTAAAGCTTCTCATGTAGGAGTTCTGAGGTCCGATCACCAAGATGTGTTCAAAGCAAGCTGTGGTCAAGAGTGTAGGGCTATTTCACAATTTGATCATACAACCTCAAACGTTGCAGTCTGTTACTGTTCGAACAACTGATAGACTTGAGGTCGATATGCCACCATTGTTCCTGGCCAAGGCGGTTAGCCTGATGCACTAGAAATCCATTGATCCCCCTCCCATGTTTGAAATCAGCCCGCACCATTACCACCTCTGCTTTAGCAGGAAGGCCAAATATCTGCATCTGTTAGGAATGACCTAGTGCAAGTCACCTATTGATTGGGTCGATCCATTAAGCAAAGCTCCAGGTATTGATAGTTAGAGAGATTACTTTTAGAACCAATAAGGGGATTACTCAGTGGTAGAGCGCATGCTTCGCATGATGCAGGTCCCGGTTCAATCCCCGGCATCTCCAAGTTGTAGTGAAGTTGGGGCGTTGATATGAGTGTGCTTTTATAAGACTAGAAGTAAAAAATGGATCCGACCCGAAACATTGCTTGCACTTACGTTTTAATGAATGTTAAAATAAAATGAGGTCACGCAAATCCTACCAACCGGTAAAGGTTGCGAGAATGCTAACATCGAACAAGGTAGAGGATGAATTGTTCTAAATTGTGTTTGTCGTGGCAAGTTGGTTAAGCGATGGAATTGACATCCTTGGGGGTCTCAACTGTGTAGGCCAGTATAATTTAAAGGACTTTCAAAGGATCAAAACAGAATATTTCATGTACTGCAGACTCTTTCGTTGTCTCTTAATAATTTCTGGAAGAATTTCTCCTGAAGTGAGAGGGGTGCTGTGGCCTTGGATGGTCAAGTGACTGTCTAGTTCACAGAAGTAGCAGGGTTCTAATCACAGCAACCAGTGGATAATGTAAGCAACCTACTCAATTGTAATTCCTTAGACGCCACGTTCTGAAGCTTAACACTTGACGGGTCACGCTTCCCATGAGACTTTCTCATTGGTGTCTCTAAGGATTCATACAATTGGTACCTGCGGCTTAGCTGTCAAAGCGGCCTGCTTGTAAAACAGGTAAGACCCTGGTTCAACTCCAACAGTACCTACAACTTTTCTGCAACAGCAACTTCTGGTGCTAGATATGATAAAAGTTTTCCTTGCAGTTAAAGAATCGGAAATGTGTTAAACTGGCCCACCTTGCTTGTGGTTGTAAACTTGCAATCCATCAATTGCGAGATAGATTCCATCATGACAAACGGCGTCAGGCAAGCAAAATGTCTCTAAAAATGTATGATACCCTAATGCCACTGATGACCTATTTGTTCCCTTCTATCGTTAAAGCAAGCTTCAGGACTCGTGGTTTACAGAATGTACAATTGAAGGGACGTCTCCTCGACGGCAAAGCCGTATGCTCTCAATGTAAGACGCCTGATGTCCATGCAATGCCGTCTCCAAGAATGTGATCAAAGCCAGCTCATGTCAATTGAAAGAGCCTATTTTCAAAAATTAGATCAAGCAAGCTTAACCTACCTAAATGTTCCAGACTTTTCTGTTTCGAAAATGCCAGAGGCTCGAAAACCCATAACGTGTGTTGTCGTGGCCGAGTGTTAAGGCGATGGAACACTAGACATCCATTGGGTCTCCCGCGCAGGTCGAATCCTCGACAAGCGGTGATCTACCGTAGTGTTCTCAGCCTTGTCCAGTCAAGAATCGGACATAGACACGGTGAAACTGCGTGAATGAGTGCCAAATATGTAATCAAAACATGCAACTGACAAACAAGGTGCCCACTCTCAACATACTGGCATATGTTACTGTACACCCCCGCTTTATGCCTTCCCCAATGTTCTTAGACAACATCTCTCCTCCAACATAAAATGTTAATATCAAAGGCTCTGAATAGATCCGAAGGCTACATGTGTCATGTCCAAGTGCCTGAATCCCATGGACGTGAAAAACCTTATCGTGTCCGAAGCAGATTAAAATGACATGATTCGATTGTAAGGGGACTCAGCTCATGAAGAGCGCCAGTCTTTGCATGTAGAGCCCCAGTTCATCCCCGTATCCTCCATTTTGGGTTCCATAGAAAAACGTCACCGCGACGTGCTATATTGATCGAAGCAACTGCGTTCACGCAATCCTTAACCTACCCAAAAACTGCTTTCAACGCATGCTATCGTTCCAACCAAGTGAGAGCATTTAAACTGCTGTTTCGTGGCCCCGCAGTGGTCACGCAGCACCATCAGGTCGAATCCTGCGTCAGGTACAGGTAATCAGTGCGTGCATTCAAAAGCATAGTGCGTGGTCAACGCATTCATACGAGTACGGTACGTTTATACACTGCACAGCTGCTCTGACCGGCACAGAAGAAAAACAATCATGTAGTTGTCCACGGCAAAGATTCGAGGCCTTGCGACAACTCGTTGGCCAGCTTCTGCCTATCTGTGCCGCAGATTACTTCTCTTGAAAGTATATACCGTACTGCAGGCGGAATGAAACCCGCATTGTCCTCTCTTGCATAATTACCGCAGACTCTTCATGAATCGCTTTGCACACATGTACACACTGAAGTAACTGTTTTCGGCTCATGTAAAGCCTTCTCATGTAAGAGTTCTGAGTCGCGATCACCAAGATGTCGTTCCAACAGCCAAGCTGTGGTCAAGAGGTGTAGGGCTATTCACAAGTCTTGATCAACCAACCTCAGACTGTGCACGCGTCGTTACGTTCCGAACAACTGATAGACTTGAGCGTCGATTATCACCAAGTCGCTGGCCCAACGCGCAGCGGTTAAGCTGATGCACCTAGAAATCCATTGATCCTCACTCCTCCATGTTTGAAATCAGCCGCACCAGTTACACCTCTGCCTTCTAGCAGAGGAAGGCCAAATATCTGCATTGTTAGGGATGACCTAGGTCCAATCTCACCTATTGAACTTGGATCGATCATTAAGCCAAAGCTTCAGGTAATCGACTAGTAGAGATGTACTTTTAGAACAAATAAGAGAGCTGTAGCTCAAGTGTAGAGCGCATGCCTCGCATCGTATGAGGTCCCGGGTTCAATCCCGGCAATCTCCAAGTGTAGGGAAGTTGGGGCGCTCGAATATGATTGCTTTGCCCTTTTAATAAGATAGAACGTAAAAAAAATGCATCCCGATCAGAAACATTGCTTGCACGTACTGTTTAAATGACTTTAAAATAAAATGAGGTCACGCAACTGGCTCTTACAAACCGTCAAATGTTGCAGAATGCTAACATCGAACAAGTAAGACGGATTGAATTGTCTAAATTGTGTTGTCGTGGCAGAGTGTTAAGGCGATGGAATTGGAAATCCTTTGGCGTCTCACGTGTACGCTCGGGCCTCAGTTTATGTTAAAGGGACTTTTCAAAGGAATGCAAACAGAATATGTTCAATGGTACTGGCAGACCTCTTTCGTTGTCTTCCTTAATAATTGCTGAAAGCAAACTTCTCTCCGAAGTGAGAGGGGTGCTGTGCTTGGATGGTCAAGTGCACTTCTAGTTCCACAGACAGAAGCACAGGTTCTACATCAACAGCACTCATGGTAAATGTAAGCCAACTACTCCAATGTTACACTCTCCTTCTTAGACGCCATTTCTGATAGCTTAACACTTGATCTGGGGTCAACGCTCCCATGAGACCTCTTCTTCATTGGTGTCTCCAGGATCGATACAATCGGGGTACTGCGTGGCTTAGCGTGGCTCAAAGCGCCAGCGTCTCTCGTAAACAGGAGACCCCTGGTTCATAGCTCCAGCCAGTACCTTACACTCTGCAACAGCAACTTCTGTCGCTGTAGATAGATAAAGCTCTTCCTTGAGTTAAAAGAATCGGATATTGTTTAACTGGCCACCTTGCTTGTGTGTGTAAAACTTGCAATCCATCAAGCGATAGACTTTCCACCACTGACAACGGCGTCAGGGCAAGCAAAATTCTCTACTAAAAATGTATATACCCTAGTGCCACTGATGACCTATGTGCTTCTATCGTTAAGCAAAGCTTCAGCACTCCGGTTTACAGATGTAACAATTGCAGGGGACTCTCTCGACGCACAGGCGTATGCTTCTCATTGTAGACCGCCGAAAAGTTCAATGCATGCCCTCTCCAAGATGTGATCAAGCCAGCTTCCGTCATTTCGAAGACTACTTCACTCAAAATTCAGATCAAGCAAGGCTACAACCTACCTAACATGTTCAGACTCTTTTCTGTTCGCATATCGCCAGAGGCTCGAAAACCATACGGTGTGTTGTTCGTCCATGAGCTGGTTAAGGCGATGATCAGAAATCCCATCTGCGTGCCTCCCCGCGCCAGTCCGAATCCTGCGCAACGGCTTGCATTACCTAGTCTTTTCATGCCCTTGCCATCAAACCATGGACAAAGGTAGCACTGCTGAATGACTGCGTCGATATAAACCAACGCATCGCAGAGCAGGTGCCATCTCAAATACCTCGGGCATTTTTCTGTACACGCCTTAGCTTCCAACGTTTTCCGACCAACATCTCCAACATAAAATGTTAATATTCAAAAGGTCTGATAGATCCGACAGGCTATGTTGCATGTCAAGCTGCGGGAATGCCATGACGTGAAAACCTTGATCTCGTGTCCCGAAGCAGATTTTACAATACTGTCACCATGATGACCGTGGTAAGGACGTACGCTCCAGCGGGACAGACGCGCATGCTTTGCATGTACTGAGCCCAGGGTTCAATCCCCGATCTCCAGCTTTTGGTTCATAGAAAAAGTCACGGAGATGCATACATTGACGCAATGAGTTCACGCAATCCTTAACTACCACAAAACTGTCTTCACGAAATGCTAAGGTTCCACAAGTGAGAGATTTCAAACTGTGTTCGTTGTGCCGAGTGGTCACGCAACCACGAGCTTCGAATCCTGTCGTCAAGGTTACAGTTAATCAGCTGCGTGCCATTTCAAAAGCCTAGTGCTGGCTCAACCCGATTAAACGAATACGGCTACGCTGTAACACCACTAAGTGTGACGCCACAGTAGCGCAAAAAATCCATTGTAGTGTCACGGCAAAGATTGGAGGCTGCCGACAACCCGTTGGCCAGTTCTTGCTATCTGGCGCAGATTAACTCTCTATGAAATATGTATGATACCGTACTGCCAGTCAACCTAAACGATCCTCCCCTCTTGCATAATTACGCAGACTTCTCAATGAATCGGTTGCATCACATTGTACAATTGAAGTAACCTGTCTTTCGGCTCATCTGTAACACGCTCTTCTCATGTAGAGAGTTCTTGAGTCCGATCACACGATGTGTTCAACAGCAAGCTGTGGTCCAAGAGTGTAGGTATTTTCACAATTTGATCATACAACCTCAAACGTTGCATCTGTTACTGTTCGAAAACTGATAGACTTGAGGTCGATATGCACCATTGACCTAGCAAGCGGTTAAGCTAGATGCACTAGAATCCATTGGACTCCCCTCTTCATGTTTGAAATCAGCCCGCACCAGTTTACCCACTCTTCCCCTTTGCTTTTAGCAAGGAAAGGCCAAATATCTGCATCTGTTAGGATGACCTATGGCAGTCAACCTATTTTGATGGGCTCGATCAAACAACAAAGCTTCAGGTCTTGATAGTCAGAGAATGTAACTTTTAGAACCATAAGGGGATTAGCTCATGGTAAGAAGCGCATGCTTCGCAAGTATAGTTCCTGGGTTCATCCCCTGGCAGTCTGAGTTGGTAGTGAAGTTGTGCGTTGTAATATGATTTGTTTGCCCTTTTATGAAGAATAAGTATAAAAATGATCATGGTACGAAACATTTGCGGCACGTTACCTGTAACTGAATGTGTTAAAGAAAATGAGGTCACGCAATGGCTTTGACCAACCGTGATAATGGTTGCAGTATGCAACATTCCCATACACGTAGAGATTGAAATTTGTCTAAATTGGTGTCGTGGCATTAGTGGTTCAGGCGATGGATATTGAAAATCCTTTGGTCTACTGTTAGCGCTCAGTTTATGTTTAAAGGACTTTTTCATAAG
>OLKM01006264.1:0-14694 GCA_900291075.1 Melanogrammus aeglefinus | reverse complement strand
TGTAATAACACATAAACTTAGGACTCATCTTCCCAGGAAAAACAAAGCCCAACACGATACAAACTAACGCTACCAGCCTATATGGCTATGCTGTATGGCGGCGGGGTCAGGGGTCGTACCCCTTTGAAGAGCAGCTTCCTTTCGTGGAGGAGTAAGCAGCCGATGTAAACTCTGGAATGTCCGTGTGCTCATGGTTGTGATAGGACGCAACTGGTCCGTGGCCAGGCCAGCCAGAAGGATCAGGCTTGGTCTTACCACCGAGGTTTCCCTGGACAGGAACCGGGTGACTCCTGCAGGGGACACAGCGTCAAGGACGTTCATCACTTAAAGATATCAACCCATAACTTAGCTCAGACCTTCATGACGTAGCTTCATGACCTTGTAGGAACTTGCCTTCACTCTTCATGACTTGAGGAATAGCTCAATGAACCTTTAGGACCTAGCTTCATGACTTTAGGAATTTGCCTTCATCTCCTCATGACCTTGAGCCGCACTACGCCTTCATCGACCTTCCTAGGACCTAGCTCAGACCTAGCCTTCATGACCTTTAGGAACTAGCCTTCATCCCCTTCACTGACCTCTCAGCTTTATTACATTCTAGCGACCTAGCCTTCAATCAAGCTTCATGACTTCATCTCAGAGATGGACTGGCAGGTGGCATAGTGTTTGGCTTTTAAAAGGAACAGTCTGTAATGTTACTGGGAGGGTTTAGAACGTACTGCCGTCCAATTCACGATGTTGGAAAGTCAAACATAAAGAATTGACCCATGTTTCGCGGGCCTCTGGCCATGGGATCCTTAATTGGGAAACATCCAGTTACATATCCAGTAGCTCCAGTAGATATTTCATATCTGGCCGCCGGGGTACTGGAGAGGGTGACCGCTAACAACAGGCCAGTACGGGACCCCATCGAGAGGAAATACACTGAGGCGTGCGTTGGAGAAGCCAGTATTTAACGGAAGTACGTTTCCTAATCATCAAGTATGAGCGCCTGTAGAAGGATTGAACACATTACGTCCATCTTTGCAGAGGCGCCTCAGCACCATTTGAGAGGAAGTTGGTGTTTTGGCGGGAAAGCAGGGTGTAAGGGGCGGGGCCTTGGGGAGACGGTTGTTATTACCCACAGAACCACTCTGACCAGGTCCCGCAGGTTGAGTTTTGACCGAGTCGGTGAGGAATGTAGGTGGGGTCGAGGGAGGGCTCCAGCTCCCCTGGGACCCCAGTAACCCTCCAGGGGCAACAGGCAGCCGGCCCGTCGGCTCCGGGATGGGCTAAGGGAACACACAGCACAGGTCCGCACCACCATTCCTGTTCACATTCCTGCTTCCTATGATCAGACTGGTCGAACGGTTTAACTTTTTTTTTTGGGGGGAATATGTATTTAACACATCTTAACCATGAACACCTGTATATTTCTGCACACTGAATGTTGGCAAAGCCTTGTGGGAAATCACTGCTTACCAAACACATTCACGTAACAGTCTTAATGGGTAAATTTTACATAAATAACTTGAGTGGTGTCCGGGTTGAGTGAGTGAATGTTTGTGATTGAGTAGTTAATATTTATGCGTGAGTAAGTGAATAACTGAGAGAATAAGTGAGTGCATATTTTATATTTTATTTGTGAATGAGTGAGTGTGTGTGTGTTCACCTGTCGGAGCACTTGGTGTTGCCCCCCAGGACGTACGAGACACAGCTTCTGGACCTGGGGTGGGAGCTTGCGTCCAGCTGGTGAGGAAGCTCAGACGAGCCTGCAGGGACCAAAACACCCTCAGTGAGGTCCCCGTTGGCTGGAGGCCGGTTCTACACCCTCAGTGAGGTCCCCGTGGCTGAGGCCGGGTTCTTACACCCTCAGTGAGGTCCCGTTGGCTGGAGGCCGTTCTACACCCTCAGTGAGGTCCCGTTGGCTGGAGGCCGGTTCTACCCCCTCAGTGAGGTCCCCGTTGGCTGGAAGGCGGTTCTACACTCAGTGAGGTCCCCGTTGCTGGCAGGCGGTTCTACACCCTCAGTGAGGTCCCGTGGCTGGACGGCGGCTTCAACCCTCAGTGAGGTCGTGGCTGGAGGCGGTTATACACCTCAGTGAGGTCCCCGTTGCTGGAGGCCGGTTCTACACCCTCAGTGAGGTCTCGTTGGCCTGGAGGCGCTGGTTCTTACACCTCAGTGAGGTCCCGTGGCTGGAGGCCGTTCTACACCCTCACACGTGGGTTCCGTGGCTGAGGGCAGGCATACGCTCTAACAAGCACCTTCAACACAACAAGCCAGTAACTAGCAGGAGTTCAGAAGGTAAACCAGCTGGCCTTTCACTCCTATCACTGGTCCCTTATTATGGGGTCTGCTAGTAGGGCGGTGCGTGACACGTTACAAAAAAATGGTAACAGTTTACACAACCCCTTTCTTCTTCGTGTCACGGTTAAACGTTTTTTTTAAAGTGGACCGCAGTCGCGCTATAGGGGGATTATTTGGTTATCAACACGGCGGATGTGCGAGCAGACGCGTTGCCATGCGTTATCTCTGTGGTGGTTAATTTGCCGGTTGTGGTGCTATTAGCGATGTTGTCACTTCTGTTACATTCAACTGTAATCTGAAACGCGTATACTCGCTAAAGACCTCATACGTCTGTGGTATGAAGGCTGGGACGAATTTTAAAATTTATAAATATGTACACTCTATGTTGAAATACTGGACGCTGTCACGATTTCCATTGAAACAATGGCGCTGTGATTATTATTATTTTTTCAATTACTGATTTTTCCTAAGCGGTTATGATTTACTAACCGCTTACACGTGTACCCGTGCACACCGGGTTTATGCCAGCAAATCCTGAGATTAAATTCAATCTTTTCAGAGACCTTTTTCAAGACCTTCTAATATTTTTCAAGACCCCAGCGCCACTAGTGAGCTGTAACCTGTTACTCAGCATCACAATTGAAGTTTGAGATTGGCACAGAACTTCTATGTAGGACTGTATCAACACACACAGAATTCCAGTAGGACGGGAGGGAATAAAGCTCAAAGAATAAAATTGGAGTAATAACCAAGGCCCATTTATTATAGAACTCAGAAGTGTACACAATTGATCTGAACATTGAAAATTGACATTGAATTGAACATTAAACATTGAACTGAGCTGTGGGAGTGCTCATTTCTTACAAATAGGAATTCAAGGCATGTGCTCAATTACAGTTTGCTTTGTTTCCCAACACTTTTCACGTTCAACCAGCTCAGTGGTTTTTCCTTGTGCTTCTCCTGAGGGTGTTTGGACTTTGTTCTCAGCTGAGGCCATTAGCGATCAAGACTTTCCCTCTGCCTGCTTCTGCAGCTGAATCCGAATCTTGTGCAGGGATCTCGCAACCTGTTGGATTTCTTTTTATTTTTCAGCTCTTCAGCTCATCCACGACCTGCTTTTCCCTCTTGAGTCCCTGCGTGGGCAGTCTCTCTCTTCTTCCGTTCTGTTCCAGGTGAATTCTACTTTTGGACCTTCCGGAGGCTGCAGAAGCCAGGAGTTCTTTGTGATAGTACTGCAGAACCCGCCCACAGACAATGACCTTGTCACAGATAAGCGCAGAGCTTCCATCGACTCTTCTTGGATGTTGCAGGTTTTCAACATGCTTGTTTATTGAGAATCCTCTCTCTACCGTGGCTTTGTCCATGGGACAAAAGTAGCATGGCTCTGAGAGAATTAAAAGCTTCCGGGTAGGACTTAACTACTGAGTGCAGGAACACATCAACTCGCTGCTTCAGTGGCTGAAGGAGAGAGAATCTCTCATCTCTACCTCACAGAAAGAAAGCTCTCAAACCTGTTGGACCGATCACATCACCTACAGAATTGACAGGGAAAGAGAGGAAGTAAATAAGAGTTTATTATCATAGTCATTAAATTTCATTCCCGGTAAACTGCTTCATCATTTATTTGACAATACATTCTCACAGCATCTGTGCACATAAAAGGCTAAATAGTGTATGTGTGAAGATTTCTTCATGAAGAGAGTTATTTCAGTTTCACAATGTTTACGAAACAATACATGCAAATTAAAAGGTCATGCACATTGAGACAATGAACATACAGCTTGGTAATTTTAGAATATCATATTTCTCAAATAATGGCCTGTGACGTGGTCGACAAAAACAAATAAAGGTCTGGTCCCTAAGTACAGGCCAAGTGGGGGCGAAAAACAACAACAGTGGATAACTGGTAACTCCTGGATGCCTGTTAGCCTCGTGGTAGACTAAATATAAGCAAATCTACTATTCGAACACAGGGAATTATAAATAAAGGCATGTCTTCTTTGACCCGCTGTGAATTAAAGGACTGCTTCCCTCAGTCGTTTAGGTAAAATAAAGCTGGGACAATATTTATAAGGAAATACAGTTACGTATCAACTTCTATTGTTCATAGATTCATATTTTTTTCGTACCAGCTGAAATGCCTCCAGCCACTGCTTGTTTCTGCAGGAATGTTTGGACTATATTTCATCTTTCTGATGCACCACTCTGGGATCTTTGTTCTCTTGTGGGATCCAAAGCAGGCGATGTTCCTGACCACTGGGAATTTCAGGGGGCTTTTCTCCTGCACTTTCTTTACCATGTTAGCCAGGCCCTGCATACATTCTCTCCTGAAGGTGAGCACAGAAAGCTCACTGACCTTGCTTCCTGGCTTGCTCTGAAGTGCCTGATTTATTTAAGGAACCAGAGCGTAAATTGGTGCAGACGATTTAGCTTTTTAATACTGGATATACACTCATTGAACTTAAAGACTTTTAAGTGGATACTTATTTGAAACTAACCCGGGGGGGGGGGGGGGCATACATGCAACCCTGGAAAATGAATATAAATTAAAAATTACCTTGAATGGCGCATTCTGCACCCAGGCCTATGTCAGAATTCAAAGTTGAGACCCAGTTTGCTCTTATCTCAGCTGCATCGAGTTTGGTTCAGCTTAAGGCGGCGAGACATCCTTGTAGGAGTTCCCTCTTCACAAACCGCTTCAGTAGACTCTTAAAAAAAATTTGCATGTAATGAGTGGCAGAACAATTAAAGAAACGTTCTGCTTTGTATCATTATAAATATCAGTAGTATATACAAATACTGTGAAGAGTTATGCAGTCATTCATTACGTATGCCAGTTATTGAGAGTTGATTTTAAGCTGTTGACCAGTGATCTAATTTGTGCAGGTACGAAATCACTGTTACAAAACGTAACTCTCAATGACAAAACTAAAAGAATGTCTGCAAAACAGTTTACCACTCTTTGGATATACTACTGATTTTGTAATTGAAATTGGCAGAGTGTTCTTTTAATATAGATTATAATCCAATTCAGTTAATTTTACTGTATTAGTAGGCCTACCTTCAACAGTCTCAGCCAAGTCGTGTGCCACAGAAGGGCAGGACTGGCTCATCGGTGTTTGGTATTTTGTCAGGAAGGGGTTTGAAGGTCCTGGAGATCGCCAGGAAGAAATGCAGCTTGGGAATGATGAATAGATCCCCTTGTGCTGACCTCAATGAGTGTGTCATAACGAGGCAGTTGGTCAGGGTTTGGGACCTTCTTTCTTCCTGACAGCATCCACATAACAACTGTAAGCATTGGCCAACCTCTAACTGCTTCTCTCTGCCACAGGGACATTTTCCAACCCATCTGTGGCCACAGAATGGTAGTGGGAAGGCTGGAGGACCGAGTCAGGCTAGTGAAGTCCTCTCTTCTTGCAGGAACATTGTGGAAGAGGAAGTGCATTGCTCTCAGGAGCTTTTTCCAGATTGCCACATGGTGAAGCCTGCTCTTCACTGCGTTGTGGAGGGTGTGAAGACCACAGCTTCTCAACCAGGACAAGCTGAGCACCTCCATAGAGCTCTCCATGTTTCTTTTGGAGAAGTTTCCACCAACTTTAAAGTTGACATGTGGGCCATCCATTCTGATGGACATAAGGGTTGCCTCATATTCAGTTTTGCAACACATTCCTGTGGATTGACAAGGCAGTAAGTTTATTTAATGATAATAATCCTTGAACGTTTATTCTTGAATACACTGGCATTCAGTACATATATAAAGTACACAACTATTGCCCAGACTTCTAACATTATTAGGGCTGTCCCCGACTCGGGAATGTTTCTGAGTCGAATCAGATATGCCTTTTTCAGGACCAAGAGATTCGACTACTCTTTCCGCCCGTTCTTTGTACTTCTTCTCCTTCTTCAAATATTTAAGCTACAGAAACCATTTCAAATATCAAAATATGTTCATATTTTTTACGACATTATGGCTAAGTAAAGCTCAGCTTTTTTCATATTCATTCAACTTTTCGAATTATTTCCCATTTTTCCGACGATTTTTGCCCAATAGAAATTTGAAGAATCAGAGGGTGGGCTGCTCTGATTCTTCAAATTCAATATGCTTTACGCTCGTAACTCATTCAAATTTCAACCGTTTTCCATGGTTCAAAGAATTAAACACAATCTAGAGATTCATATTCTCTATTAGGCATGTTCACGAAATTTCGGTTAGCTATTAAACTTTTTTCGCTATCGCAGTTTTAGTTTTAAAACGGCATATTACATCATTCTAACCGGCGGACCTTCCACTGTTTGACATCGTAACCAGTATTTTTTTAACCGGTTTACCATCGTTCAAACCATTAAACAAATCTACAAACTTGTATCTTTCAATCCTATCGAAGCAGAATTTTCGATAGCATTTTATTTTTTTTACAACAATCACAGTTTTTAGTTTCAAACTCGCATCGGCCATCGTTTTTCAGTTTGCGTTTAATGATATAGGTAACCATAGCAACGGTAAACACAAACCCCGCGAAGCACAAATCCCTACAATGCTTTACCGCTCGTAACTAATTCAAAACGAATTCAAATCCCGTTTCCCATGGTTTCAAACAATGAAACGAATCTAGAGATTCATATCTATCTAGGCATGTTCACGAAATATCGGTAGCTATTAAAAAAATTTCTGTATCGCCGGTTTTAGTTTCAAACCGGCATATTCCACCATTCGCCCATTGAACGACGGCGGGCGGACCTTGCACTGTATAAGACATCGTAACTAATTCATTTCACTTTTCACCCGTTTTTTAACATTCTTCTCTCTTCTTCATATTTTAAGCTACAGAAAACCCATTCAAATATCAAAAATGTTCATATGTTTGACGAAATTATGGCTATGTATTCAGCTTTTTCATATTCATTCAACTTTTCCAATTATTCCTATTTTTTTTTATACTAATACTTCTCAGAGTGCGGGAAACCCTGCAGTCGACTCAGATTCTCTCTGAGTCGACTGCAGGGGTTTCCCGACTCTGATGATTCGAATCCTCGACTTTCAGGGGACAGCCCTACTTATTATTAAATCAAAATTAGTTATTTTAAATAAAATTATTGTAGAAACCGTTATTTTGTGTTGCTCTAATTGCCTGAACGAAAGTAGGCCTACAATATAAACCTAGATTTTGCTCAAAAAAATAATTGCATAATTAGACAACTGCACTGCCAAAGAGCGGAAAAATTTGCTGACATGCTAAATTGTAACTTAAAAGCAATTCTAAATCGAAGAAAATTGGTAAAATCTTTACCCCAGCAACCAACCACACCCGCACAACATTTAATTATCAATACACAAAATGCTCGGAGATACACTTACTTTGATGTGATGCAACAAGTCATGGGCTCTGCCATGTCCCAAGAATTGAGATCCAAGATACCTGGATTGGACTCTGTCATCCTCCCAGTATCGAACGTGGACATCGAGCTGTTTGGTCTTTGTGGAGTGATTGAGGCTCTCATCGAACATCAGCACAAACTGCCCAGCTTTGTTGACACCATCAACAAGCTGTTGCTTGAAGTAAGGTGCTAGTCCGAATTTTGTGATGTACCCGGTTTTGTCTTTGCCGCAGGTGAACGTTTTGGCGATGTCCGAATCAGGGAACATTTCTTGGAAAATTCCTGAAATGCCTTCATTTGACGATAACGAGTGGTGTTTTGCTGCGGTGTCAAGACACCACAACACTTCTGCGCGCAGCGTAGGTGTTGCTCCCAGCGTCACTCTGAGGTCTTTGCAGGTTGAAGCGGCGGCAACTGGGAGGACGTTAGCTACGCTGGCAGTAACGTTACCTGCCTCCAGCTTGTCGCAATCGTTGTTGGTGGTGTGACAACAGTAACCGAGGACGGTGTGGCCCAATATTCGATTGACACCTGCTGTCTGCGTCGCGTGCCGCAGGCGGATTTGTGGCTCGCTCCTAGCATGTGGGACCGGAGCGCATTAATCCCCATCGGAGGTTAACACTAATCTTCTTCTTGCAGAAGGAACAGTACGCCTCCCGGTCATTCCCAGAAACGGGCTTCAGCCAGAGCTTGTACTGCTCATGTTCGAGCCACGATTCCGCGAATTTACACTTACCCATTTTAAAGAGATAAGTAGCCTAACTTGTAGCGCACTGGTCGCAGCTAGCCGTCCTTTAAATTGAAGGTCCAACAACTCGCGCAATTCGCGATCTGAGCCCGCTCGAGCCCCGTCCCCGCTTGAACGCCGGGTATTTTTTTTTTGCATTGTTGTGAGGACTGTGAAGGAAAATAAACGAATGCGATGTCCCGATTCAATAACCATCTCTCGTGTCATTTTTCGGCTGAGGCCTTACAGTATAAGAGGAAAAAAAACATTGGCTAAACAGAGTCTTGAATTCGAAAAAAAATTCAAGACTTTTTTACAAAGACTTAGACTTTTTAATACTTTTTCAAGGGTCTTGATTTTCCCTTAAATTTATTTTATCACCTTTTAATACTTTTCAAGACCCCGCGGATACCCTGACACCCCTCGTTGTTGTTGTTGTTCAAACATGGTGCTGCATTAACACTCGATACTTCTCTCCACTCCAACAAGCACAAACATCAATCCAGCTTGTCAAGATAAAACAGTCAGGAACTAACAACATAAACAACAGTTGTCCAGGTTCAGGACCCCAGCCCTGTGGTGGGCTGGTTCCCGCCGTCCAGCAGTCGACTCCAGACCCAGTCAGGTCGGGTCGACCGGCCGTGGGCCAGGACGGAGACGGAGTGGGGGCCGGTTGACCTACCTCGTACAGGGAGCGCTGCATGTTGTGACAGGGGTTGAAGGCCACGTATTTGAGGGCCCTGCAGAGGGTCCGGAGGCTGTAGTGGGGCCGGTGGCCCGTCCCGTCCACCAGCCGGTTCTGGGCCTCCCGCCGGATGGCCAGGTAGAAGCTGGAGGAGCCGGAACACAGGGGGGACGCGTGAGCTGGGGGGCCTCGGCCAGAGATCCACTAGAGATCAACTAGGGATCCTAAAGAGAGATCTCAACTAGAGATCACAACTAGAGATCAACTAGTGATCAACTAGTGATCCTAAAGAGAGATCTCAACTAGAGATCACAACTAGAGATCAACTAGAGATCAACTAGTGATCCTAAAGAGAGATCTCAAATAGAGATCAACTAGAGATCCCAAAGAGAGATCACAACTAGTGATCTCAACTAAAGATCTCAGCTACAGATCAACTAGAGATTAACTAGGGATCACAACTAGAGATAAACTAGAGATCACAACTAGAGATAAACTAGAGATCACAACTAGAGATTCCTAACTAAAAGTTCTCAGCTACAGTTAGTGATTACCAAAGAGAGATCACATCTAGAGATCCCAACAAGAATATCACAACTAGAGATCATAACGAAAGATCCCAAAGAGAGATCTCAACTAAAGATCCCAACAAGAGAGCATAACGAGAGCTCCCAACAAGAGATCACAACTAGGGATCACAACAAGGTCTCGGGAGATTGCAGCCAATCAAGCACACTGGAGACCTGTGCAGACTTGGCCAACAGTCGGCAAACTTTAAGGCATGCTAAAACCCCAAAACACTTCAGACTGAGGTCAGAGATCCCTACGACATCTCGGCTAAATCAGAGTGAGACCTGGTGGTGGTGCTGAGGAGGCCCTGACCTGATGATGCCGTGCGTGATGTTGCGGTGGGGGTTCAGTCCCTTCAGGTAGTCGCACACCAGGATCCGAAGATCTCCCTCGTTCTCCAGCTCCTCCAGGTAGACCTCAGTAAACCTGCCATGGACAGACACACATTCCAACGTGTTCTCAAATCAACCAAAAAGCTATTCTTATCATCACAAAACATCTCATTAATGTAGATTATTGTTTACTATTGTGTACCATTTCAGTAAATGACTGATGGCAAAACCAAACCACAGTGACATACAGAGGAACGGAACAGAGGTGTGTGGCAGGCAGGCCGACAGGTGTGTGGCAGACAGACAGGTGTGAGGCAGACAGGCAGACAGGTGTGTGGCAGACAGGTGTGTGTGGTTGACAGGTGTGTGTGGCCGACAGGTGTGTGTGGCCGACAGGTGTGTGTGGCAGACAGGTGTGTGGCAGACAGGTGTGTGGCAGACAGGTGTGTGTGGCCGACAGGTGTGTGGCTGACAGACAGGTGTTGCAGGGCTCCTCACCGGTTCCTGATGCCCAGGGGAAGGTTCCTCTTGCCCACGTCGGTAGCCGGGTTCATGCAGGCGAACAGTCTGAAGTCGGGGTGTCGCACCAGCGGCTCTGCAGAGAGCGGGGAGAGAGGAGGTCACACACCAGGACACACACACACCAGAACACACACACACCAGAACACACACACCAAACTGTTGAGGACTTTGTAAATCTAGGCTCTGAGTTAATGTGGCAGCGTCTGTGAAAAAGTAATGCAGGAAAAACCACATCGTTCCACGATTTATATCTGAAGAACATAATAGCGCTCTCACCTGTGTCCCCGCGGTCCAGAAGAACCAGCGAGCCGGCGGTTCCTTCCAGAAGCCCACTCAGACACTCCAGCGTCTCCGGAGCCGCCAGGTTGATCTCGTCCAGAAGAATCCACTCTCCCTTCTTCACCGCCTGGGCCAGAGTCCCCTGAAGACAAGACAGACACACACACAGTGTGAAGAAACATCGCTAGTGAGGACCTCTCTGGGCCAGAGTCCCCTGAAGACAAGACAGACACACACACAGTGTGAACCATCGCTAGTGAGGACCTCTCTGGGCCAGAGTCCCCTGAAGACAACACACACACAGTGTGAAGAACCATCGCTAGTGAGGACCTCTCTGGGACAGAGTCCCCTGAAGACAAGACAGACACACACAGTGTGAAGAACCATCGCTAGTGAGGACCTCTCTGGGACAGAGTCCCCTGAAGACAAGACAGACACACACAGTGTGAAGAACCATCGCTAGTGAGGACCTCTCTGGGACAGAGTCCCCTGAAGACAAGACAGGCACACACACACACACACACAGTGAAAACCCACTTTGTGGGTACACAAACAGAGTCATAGTACGAAGCGAGAAAAACTTGCTACAAACATGAACAAACAATGAAGATGTTATGGTTCATACATTATAGACAGGTGATCATCATGATGTACTGTGTCATGTTGTGTAGTGTTTAGTGTTTAGTCATTTAGCGGGCAGCGTCGGATGCAATGTCGTCTCCACGGTTACCTCGACGAAGGCGAAGACCATGGCCGTCTCGCAGGCGCGGATCTGCTGCTGGGTCTGAGTCAGCCTCACAGCCAGGACCTCCCACTGCTCCTGGAGCAGGGCGGCTGGGGGGGGCACAGGGACACGTCAGTACACACACACACACGGACAGGTCAGTACAGACACACACACACACACACACACACACACACACACACACACAACCACACACACAGGTCAGTACACAACCACACACACACACAGACACAACCACAAGGACAGGTCAGTACACACACACACACACACACAGACAGACACAACCACAAGGACAGGTCAGTACACACACACACACACACACACAGACAGACACAACCACAAGGACAGGTCAGTACACAACCACACACACACACAGGGACAGGTCAGTACACACACACGGACAGGTCAGTACACACACACAGGGACACACACACAGGGACACGTCAGTACACACACACACACACACACACACCACACACACACACACGAACAGGTCAGTACACAACCACACACACACGTCAGTACACACACACACACACGGACAGGTCAGTACAAAACCACACACACAGACACAACCACAAGGACAGGTCAGTACACACACACACTCGTCCCCCCCCCTCACCGTTGGACTTCTCCTGCAGCTCCTTGGTGAGCGCCGACTTGCAGACGTGGTCCATGAGCTTGAGCAGGTCGTGCCAGCGCTTGCCCCTGAAGCAGGTCTGCACGTGGCCCAGGAAGGTGAGGTTCTGCTTGCGGGAGTAGGTCTGGGAGAAGAGGTCCTCGAAGGCCTCGCGCAGCGGCAGCAGGATCAGCTTGTGGTCCACAGGCTTGTACCTACCGCACCCGGGGGGGGGGGCTGCTGTTAGAGTCAGTGTGTGGTGGCGGGGGGGCACTCCTACAGCGTGTCGTGGCCTGGTATTGGGCTGCAGAGCTGTGTGTGGTTGAGTTGTGTTGTTGAGTTGTGTATTGGGCTGTATAGTTGTGTGTTGTTGAGTTGTGTATTGGGCTGTAGAGTTGTGTGTTGCTGTGTTGTGTTGTTGTGTTGTGTATTGGGCTGCAGAGTTGTGTGTTGCTGAGTTGTGTTCTGTTGTTGTGTTGTGTATTGGGCTGTAGAGTTGTGTTGTGTTGTTGAGTTGTTGTGTTGTGTATTGGGCTGCAGAGTTGCGTGTTGCTGAGTTGTGTTGTGTTGTTGTGTTGTGTATTGGGCTGTAGAGTTGTGTTGTGTTGTTGTGTTGTGTATTGGGCTGCAGAGTTGTGTGTTGCTGAGTTGTGTTGTTGAGTTGTGTATTGGGCTGTAGAGCGGTGTGTTGCTGAGTTGTGTTGATGTGTATTGGGCTGTAGAGTTGTGTGTTGTTGTGTTGTGTTGTTGTGTTGTGTATTGGGCTGTAGAGTTGTGTTGTGTAGTGGTCTGCAGAGCGGTGTGTTATTTAGTTGTGTTGTTGTGTTGTGTATTGGGCTGTAGAGTTGTGTTGTGTACTGGTCTGCAGAGCGGTGTGTTATTTAGTTGTGTTGTTGTGTTGTGTATTGGGCTGTAGAGTTGTGTTGTGTTGTTGAGTTGTGTACTGGGCTGCAGAGTTGTGTTGTGTTGTGTACTGGTCTGCAGAGCGGTGTGTGTGTAATAGCGGTGTGTGTGTGTGTGTGTTCCCTCACCCTCCCAGCAGGTCTGCGGTGTCACTCTGCTGGTTCATGTTCACCACCCTCAGCTTGTGACCTGCACACAAACGACGACATCAGGAACTGCAACACAACCTCAGGCGCACAAACATCTCCACGCTCCACCGTTCTAATCACATAAACAACCAAAAGGGTTATTTACCTGCACATGGATTGATTTATTTTTTAAATTGAATGCGTCAATTAAACAAACCCTCACTTAAAGGTTGGGTATGGAATTCTCTTTTTTGGCCATTTTTGCAAAATTACTTGAACTCCTTATCATAACCCACTTACAGCCACTGAGTTAGAAGTACTGACATGAAAATTAAACAAGTCAATCATCTGTGGAACGGGCAGGGCTCGAAAAACTCCAGCCAATGATCTCCAGACCCACCGAGTGGCATTGGACAGTAAGTTACTCAATTCAAACGGTCGTACTCACTCCCCTCCCCCGCGCGTGACCCCTTTGTGCACATACTCAAAACTCGTGACCCAGAAGCAAGCTCTGTTGTTGTCATCCTGCGGTAGTACTGGAGCTAGGCTAACTAGCTAATGGCTCGCTCTGCTTGCAACTGATTATCGTTCGCACTCGTGCATGATTGCGCGGTTCCCATGTCCTTGGAGTGGGTGAGTCAGAGGTTCAGCGTTGAAGGAGAGGGGGTAGGACCATTTGGGGTTGTGATATTTTCAAAATCTGCTGTGCCGTTTCAATACCCGTACGTCCGTACTTACTATGCCAAATTTGAGTAACATACGTTCCAATTCAGGGATCCGGCGAAAGAAGTACACTTCAAGGACCGGATGTCGTACTCAAAAAGGGCAGTCGTGAAAGTGTGGATCGATGGACACTCTCCGTATACTCAACGGCAGCCATCTTAGCTACGTAGCTGGAGAGGCGGAGGCCAGGCTGAGCGCTCAACTCGGAAAAATAATGGATACCGAAGTGACAGCGCCATGCAGCTTGCGGCTGTCGCCAATCGTTCATTTTCGGTAAGATGCACCAGAGTAACTCGATTTCGGACAGCACTCACATCTGAACAAAATTAGTGTACTCAAGTTGAGTACGACTAGTGCAGAAAAGTGTACTTCTAAGTATACTCATGGAAGTACGGGTATTGGAACACGGCACTGGTGTTTCACAAATCCCATACCCAACCTTTAACCACAGCTGTGTGAGTTCCTTAATTGGCAGGGGGAGGCGCTTGTACCGCCATTGCCAATTAAGGAACAACTCACCTGTGTTGCCCCCCAGGTATTGACCCCAGGGGGTCTAGGGGATCCTCTCGACTGCTGGTCTGAACGTTGATTCCTCTTTTACAAATCAGGGGGCTCACCTGTGATGCCGGCCAGGTATTGGACAGTGGAGGTCTTCCCGGTGCCCGTCTCCCCCACCAGCAGCACCGGCTCCCTGGTTTCACGCAAACGGCCAGCTGCTCCAGCAGCACCGCCGGACGGTGCGCGTGGACCATGCGAACGTCTGGCTTCTCCCTGAGGGCGGAGGCACGGGCGGGGGGGG